>JAOTOM010004978.1:365000-655000 GCA_034440615.1 Ashinkailepas kermadecensis
AACAGATTTCAAGTTCCCAATAATTGATTCTACTTGAGGTTCATTTGCATGCACACTATCCAAAAACTTAGCATATACTGGTTCAGCTATGTATTCTGTTGGGTCTTTCGGAGCACGGAATATTACGTTCTACCTTTACTCCAATGGAGACAAACAAATTGAATGCATTTGGAATATGATTCACTTATACTGATTGCCATCCTCATCCACGAAGACTTCAGGAAGTTTGTATTGAGGTTTTTGTATATTTAACAGTTCATTTAGGATTTCCCAGGTTATTGCCCATACTCCCGATTGTCTCGAACTGCGCTTTTATGATCTGGTTTTCTTATCTCCAACAACATTAACTAATATGTTTCTATATTGTTTCTACTTATGCACTATAAGTTATACGTTTTACAATAGGTCATGTATTTCTTGCGTATTAACCGCCATTAAGGTGCATGCCTAGATGGAGCCTCCCACCCAGCATCTGGAACACAAGGTGCCTGCTAGTGTTCAATTAATGATAAGGAATTCAGAAAGAAAACAAAACCTCCAGACAACACAATGTCCACCAGTAGACCCACCAGGCAGGCAACAGATCACATGTGATTACCTAGTTACCATCCATGATGCTGATAGGTCATATATAGATGGATAGGGATGGGAATAGGAAGGGTAGAGCTAATCGGAAGATACCCATCCACATGAGCACACAGGCAGATCATTTAGGATACCAATAATCAGAGTGAACGGTATATGTTTGATTACTTATATTATAAGCATTTGAATATTGTATGTAATCTGATGACACTTCAACTTGCATTTTTGCGATGACAACATAAAATATCTGCCCATTGAGCATTACCCATGCTGAAGGCTATGATATGATTATTTGTATTTTCTAATCCATCTATTAATGAAGATGTTTTCACAGTTTATCAAGTTAGGCAAGGTACGACTAGATAGCAGGGGAAAAGTCGATCACATATGATCATATGATATTAGAGATGATCATTATTATGTACATAGAGAGAGCATGCTCCAAAATGGCTCAATTCATTAGATGAATGCACCAGTGTGGTATGCGTACTATACCCACACAAGCGATCAATAACATACCTCTTACTGAGTGAGGTGGCACATACACGACTTCCACGTGAGCTTGTTCATATTGGAAACAAACAGCTTTGGCAGATAGGCGCAATATGCATCCCTATGTGGCTGAGCTTACCCAATGGGCGCCACTGTGCGTGCATCGCCTTGTTTCAACTTAGGTTGTTACGGTGCAATCCGGCGTGGCAGAGCCCAGTGGCACCTGAGGCCCCACGTGACCGCCTCGACACTGGCACCTGGCAGTCGCCGCTGCGCTCTACCGCCACCGACGATGCAGGGGTGACGAGGCGTTTTTGTGTGCGCCGTTTTTGTCGCACTGGCCGAAAATGCGATGCGCGGCGTAACAGTTGGCGCGCGCTTGCATTTTCATGCTCGGCTGACCCGGTAATATCCGATCGGGACCGATAGGGGCCGACGGCGCGCGGGGGGAAGTGAGCGATGAACGCGCTTTCCGGTCGGCCCATTTCCACCTACGCTTCCGGAAATTAGGCAAAATAAAGATTCACTAATGAACGACGCGCGCACCTGTGGGCTGAATCAAACTGCGATCCGAGCGATACCAACGGCAATTCCACGACCGCCATGGCAAGGTGGCGCTTCCGCTCCGTGGCCATCATCGCGTGACGTAGTCTGGACACGTCATCACTCCTCCGCATGCAAATTAAATCTGGCAAATGGTGGCTGTTTCGAACTCGCTGCATCACGTTAGCAATTAATGCATGGTATAACCCACACGTTAAGTGATTCAAACGTTTGTATGACACGTTTATTATGCCGTACTGCGAGCATGCATTAATTGTCTCGAGCAAGTTTGTAGGCCGTGTGCCTTCCTCAACTAGCAGACGAAAGTAAGTCTGCTCAACCACAACGCATTTGAAAGGTTCGAAACTTTGGAACAACACACCGCAGGATTACCGAATATTCACACACATGCGGCTTCATTCATCGAGGGTCTAACCGCATTACAGCACGTTCATGGCGCATGGTGTCTTACCAGGTGACGTCTGCTTTATGTTTTTCGTACAATATTTGAGTCGACGAATATGAGAGTCGCGTGTGGTGTTTCACTTCGAATTCGTTTGGACAAGATATCACGGGATAATATGTATTCCTTATCGAGCCCGTTCAAAGTTGAAACGATACATTGTTCCATGAGCGCTACATGATCAATGAAGTCGATGCGACCTAAAGCCCAAATGACTAACGATACATTGCTCCATATAACAAACCACTTCACTTCGATGCTGGATATAATCATTGAATTGGGTGCGGGGTACCGGGAGGAAAACTGAACGTACACATAAACATTTAAGAGATACCTGAAAATTTGCGGAGACGCAACTTCCTAGGCCTTTCCAGTGATCAACCCAGGGAGGCATCCAACCGGTGTCATTTATCTTCTTCGCTAGAGTTGTCTTAATGAAAGACAAGCCCCGAAGCACTAGAAGGAACGGGCTGCAAATACTGCACAGCGCCCAGCTAGTTGTTCGATGAACGACCAGACGCAGTTGGCCGGTCAGCTACTGGCGATCCTGACCAACTGAGGTTAACCCGCGCACGTCCGGGGGGGGCAGATATCTGCCCCCCCCCCCCCTGCGGTTTTTCCTACTTTGCCGCCATACTAATCGGGTTAGCAAGGCCAAACCTCGCATGGCTGCTCATTGGTCTTTTCCGCATATCCTCAGAAATTTTTGACCCTGGGTCATCTCAAGTCAGGTCACCAGGTCAGGCGAAGTGACCTAACGTCCCTCCGAGTTCTAGGTGGCATCACTCCCACAATAATTGGGCGATTGATTTCAAACTTATATCACGTCATGATCTTATCAGGGTCTATAATATGTATATCACGTTTTTTTTTCGTAGCGTTGACTTGAGGTCAGGTCGTGGCCATGGCTTACCCGTTATAGGCCTATAGAAAAATATACAAATGTTTCCTGGTTACATATTTGCTCTCGGAATGACCTCCAACCGTTATAGCGTGTAGTTGGAAGCTATTCGCAATGCTATCGCTGACATTTTTGCTCAGTGGCCCCACCAAGGTCAGCTGAGGTCACCTGAAATCACTAGCACATTTCTGCGCATTATATCGCAATGCATTGAGCTAGAAGGCTGAAATTACCGTCATTGTGCTTGCATCGCCAAGACGTGTCGATTGATATATTACATGACCTCCCTACTGTACCCCATGACATTGACCTGAGGTCATTGTTTCGGTGACCCATCTGTTGACCTGACCTTAAATTACACAGCGTATGTCGATAGCACATTTCAAGGGCTGTCGAATAGCATTTGCAGTTTGTTTCTATCTGTTACAGGTCCTGAGATATGTGCCAATATCTGAGGGTCCCACCCGATCTGGTCGAATTTGACATATGATGACCCAGTGACCTAAATATTGACCTGAGCGAGAAAATGAGCGAAATACTTTCGATAGAGCTTGTCACCAGCTATCCAAAGCCGTTTTCCGTTTGTCGCTACCTAGCATAGTTCTCGAGATCTTAGGGGGGGCAGACATCTGCCCCCCCGGACATGCGAAGTTGGCGCGGACCGCCGGACGTGCGAGTGTTAAAGCACAGGCAGAGGGGACATCGATGTTCAATCCTGCACAGCGTGTCGATTAATCGAAATTGTGCACACAGAGGGCCAGGATCTGCACTGGGCGGCAGCTTGTGAAGGAAAAACACACATGCGACCATGTGAATCGAAGGTGAGGCAGATGCCATGCAGGATCAGGGCAATTCAAGTGATGACAAGTTCTCTAACCCGTCACATTTAATCTCCGGCTGCAATAGGTCTAAACTAGTGCAATGGCAATCTTGTCGTATTTAACCGATGTAATAACCATTAGGCAACATAATATTACACGACATGACATAAAGTCATAAAGTCATAAAGTGTTAAAGCTTAGTAATAAGAGGCACAGGGGCCCATCTGGGTTAAGCCTGTCTAGAAAAGACACTAGAAAAGTACATGCTCTCACCCCAATCAATCCATTATCTCAAGTTCCTAGGGAGTTATATATCCCAGGCTATCTAGCACCATTCACCTGATATTGCATAACACACTCCTCAACAATTACAAACTCCTCCGATCATGCCCATTGTGCTACCATAGCCAATCTCATCAGTATCACATCCCGAAGGAAGGTGCTGAATCTACTGCTGGATACACCATATATTAAGTTATAAAGTGCTTAGACTTAATAAGAGACCCAAGGGCCCATCCAGTTAAGTCTGTAAATGGAAGATACCATAAGCCTGGTAAAAAGACCCACCCCAACCATCACCACATCCTAAAGAAACTATCCACCAACATCCCACACACCTATTAATGCCTATCTACCCCAGCTATCCAGCCCTATTCCCTTGGTCCCTTTGGGGGGGCTTTAGGGCGCGTCGACCATGTTGATCATATAGCCCCTTGATCCCTCTTAACACATGTGGATTGAATGCCTTACCAATAATTTTCAAACTGTATCCATGCCTGCTTAAAGGGATGTGTCATGCACATTTACTTAGCATAAATCTCACCCCATCCATCACAAATTAGAACTCAAAAACAAGATTTCCCTGTCTAAAAAATGTGTCCAACATACTTTTAAATACATTCAATGGGAACTCCCCACAACATCAGCAGGCAACCTATTCCACTGATCAACAACCCTTTGACTGAAGACCTGTTGTCGCTTAACTGTGCTACACCTCAACTTGTCTAACCTGAATTGATGACCCCTATGTGATACTCTAAACTGAAGAGCGTCATTCAAATTGACCTGATCTAGTCCTTTAACAATTTTGTACATTTCAATCATGTCCCCCTTAATCTCCTATACTTGAGTGAGTACATATCTAATACCACAAGCCTCTCTCCATATTCTAAGTTACCTATTCCACTGATGAGTCTAGTTGTTTTGCGCTGCACTCTTTCTAACATATCTAGATCTTTTTCTAGGTAAGGGCTCCATGCTTGTACAGAATATTCCAAGTGGGGTCGCACATATGCTAAGTACAGTTTTTTTCATGACTTCCTTGCTCTTATATATCACACTTCTATTAATGAGTCCGAGCATTCTCCTAGCTGAGATACATTGTTTTTCTGCTTTAAGGTCTTTTGAAACCAACACACCTAAGTCTCTTTCCTCTTCAATAACATCCAGTTCCCACCCTCCCATTGTATATCTGAAGGTCTCGCCTCCAGACCCCAGATGCATAACCTTACACTTATCATAGTTGAAATACATCTGCCATTGATCAGCCCACTTTTTTAGGTCCTCCAAGTCTAGTTGAATATTACTAGATTGATCACTACTGTTTGCCACTCCTACCAGCTTGATGTCATCAGCAAATTTGAACGCTCTATTCCTCAGCCCTACCTGAATGACATACCTTGAGCCAACACACATAACATATCTCATCTCATTTCAACTACATTGGTCAGATAATGCGACCATCCTCCATGCCTATTTATAGTAGCCGACTTGCCTTTCCAGACATGCCTGAAGCAAGAACTCAAAACTCGTCGATAGAATCCAACTTAAAATTGCACAGGTGGTTTCAAGGCGCCATATATCTTCCATCCTGGACAAAGCGACACTCTCCAGAAATAAGAAAAAAAAACTACCTCATTTTCCTCCTAAAAGTTTGAATAGCGCTGCCTGCCATCACCACCGATGCGATCATTTGTAATTGTTCACTTGAAAAAATCGCAAAAACTTGCTACTTCAAAGCTTGTACTTTCATTGCAGAAGTCACTTTCTAGATAGCCGTGAATGGAAACTAGGTCTGGATCTTATGTACTTCGATCTGTGTTGTCTAGCTTGTATTATTCTTGGACTAAGATAAAAATGTGTGTTTGGTCTTCATGCCGTGAAATAACTTTAAAATTGTTTCATAAATAAAAACTAAGGGATAATAATAACTGTTCCCCTCTAAATTTAATGGATCGATATCATGCTCTCCATATCTAGAAGCTCAGAAGCTCAAAACCATGGTAAAACACTGTTCCTGTAACACAAATAAAACATGCGCAATGCCAGCGTGCCAGTGACTACATAGGAGAAGGTCCACCAATGCTTTGGATGAGTTAAAATGAAAAGCTAACACTTGCCGAGATTGACAGTTTATGGCACCCGAATTGATCTTATCCAATCTCATGTCAAACATCAGTCGAATTGGTGGGTGGGTGGGGGGGGGGACAGCTGCACCGTCACAAACTGGAACGGGAACATCTGGTCCAGTGCAGTGGCTGGATTCTCACGGGTTGTATTTGTGTCAGACGTTCAGATCGAAGCACCGCCCAGGGCGTATCTGAATGTGAAGTGTGTTCGAACGACCTGTGGAGTTGGTCAGACCGATCACGGCCGGCGGCGGCACCACTACGTCCGGCTAGCGGCCTCCATCCGCCGCGGCCACATGTGCGCGTCTGCGGCGCCGGGCCGACCCAATATCGGCCTCACGGGAGCACTTCAGAAACATTCACCCGACAATGGGCTCTGCGGACGCATTGTACGCGACGAAGCTCCACGACGGCGTTTCGCACAGCCGAGCTGTTCGTGTCCACGGCCGGGAGTCACGAGCCGACCGGCGTGGCGTAACGGCGGGCGTAACAGCAGGCACAGCAGGCGCAACAGCGGGAGTGACGGCCGGCGTAACAGTAGACGTAACGTCGGGAGTAACGGCGAGCGCAACAGTGGACGTAACGTTAGGAGTAACGTCGAGCACAACAGTAGACGTAACGTTGGGAGTGACTGCGGGAGTGACGGCGAGCGTAACAGCGGGCGTAACGTCGGGAGTAACCAACCAACCGGTGCGGCGCAACGGCGGGAGTGACGGCGGGCGTACCGACACGCGTACCGAGCCGACCGGCTCCAAGTAACGGCGGGCGTAGCGGGCGGCATAACGGCCGGCGTAACGGCGGGCGTAAAGGTGGGCGTAACGGCGGGCGTAAAGGTGGGCGTAAAGGCGGGCGGGACATGCGGCACAGAAGCTAACAAGGGCGGTCCGCCGGCCATGAATTGTGCCGGAGCGGCGGTGCCGGGCGTCGGTTCCCCCCCCCCCCCCCACCGACCGGACGCCAATTTACGGGTCCGCCGGCGACGGCGACAAAACAATATATATGGCGCAACGATGCCGTAAAAAGGGCCGCGTGAAAAATGGGATGTGGGCGGAGAGATGTGAAATATCGCGCGGGAAAAAACGCGCCGCCGCCGGTCGAGTTTTGTTAGGACCCGTCTGCAACGAGACCCGCCTAACGAACCACTGCATCCTGCATAAATCCGACCTAATGAACCAAGTTTGTCCCGGGATACACCGATTTATGTAGCAAACAACCTGTAAACAGAGAGCATTAAAACGGTGAGCCAATGAGATATGTGCGAACGAGCAAGGAAGTGTCCTGCTCTGTAGGGTGTAACGATCTTTTTCATCAAATCATTCACGATCTGTAGGATTCATGCCGCTTTTTGTTCTTCACACTAGACACCGGTGTAGCATCCAATAAACTGCAGGTTATCCAATAATTGATGGGACCAGCATAAAAACGTTCTTAAATTATATCAGCAACTGGTTTTTTTTTCGACTGCAGGAGCAGAGCAGTAATTACAATAAGATGCAAGAATCGATCTGGATTGACTGGATGTGGCGACACATGTCAAACAGTAAACAAATGGAAGCGTGCGCTCCTGGATCAAATAAACAAATAAAAGCATGCGGTGCAGAGTACCTCGTCAGCACTGGTCAGAGCTGCGATCACCGCACAACTGCTCGTCGACACCAGGCGACTGTCGTCAGTAGCATCTGACAGTGCAGTGGATTGTAGGTTTCAGAGAATATGTTCCTGCTTCCAATCACAGGGGCAGATACGTCTCGGTGTCAAAATTGATGTGCGTTTGGACCAAAACCTAAGCCTCGTCGGCACACTGGGGCGTGAGCAGTTCAGGATCAGGGACCGAATAGTAATGAGCCACTGAAGGCTCATTTTTCTATCAGAAAGACTGGCAGCACGACCCTTATCGTGCTACGGGTGCCATCAAAAGCTTGATGATTGAGTCGGTAAGGTCGAAATCGGCAGTGCCTAGCGTGGCGACGCCGCCACTATCGGAGGCGAAGCTATTGGTTGGCTGAGCTTAGTCTCGACAAATACGACCGGAAAACTATAGCGTCCAGCATGTTTGTGGTTCCAGGACAAGTTGGTATTCACCTTCTGTTATACCTACATTACTACCAGTAGTCAAAGCTAGGAAATTTCAAGCAAGGAATTTCAAAAGCATGTTCTCGGGGGAATAATTTTTTAGTCATGGAGGAAATTACATTCACAGGGCTGCGAAGCAATGAGCGCGTACAAAACGGAGAGTAAATTTTCAGATCATGGTATTTTACGATTACGACTTCATCATTATCTCAGCCCATATTATGCATTATTCGCGGAATTCATCCACGCGATTGTACAATTTCAACCTGAACAAAACAAGGGAACACTATCTTTTTCTCGGAGCATCCGTGAGTGAGTCAGCGAGCCAGGAGCTGGAACGAGCGGAACAAGATCCGAGGGCTCCTTTACATACAGCCCATGTGGGTTAGATCACTTCTTAAATGTTCTACCAAGAGCTAAAATGAAGACAACCCCGTAGTCACACTGGCATCACGATGCAAAAAAACACCGTGGTAAATTTACGAAATGAAGCAACCTGTGCTATTCTATTGAAGGTAAATATAATGATTATCTCACATGGATACTCCAGAAAAATTAACTATGTTATACTAATAAGATGCACAAACAGGAGAAGTTTGATGCAAGTCGTACGATATACAACGCGACATGAAAGCACACTCAAAGATGATGATCTGGCAAGATATTGAACTGAAAAGGACCCGAATCCGTTTGGATAGCAATTAGATTATGCACTGACAACCGAAATAAACTACCCTCAAGAACTGACCAAATTAGTGGGACAAAAAATAAAGAAGAGCTGCAGCTCGATAGTTTTGTAGATTTATTCAATTATTTACAGCAATATTGCAACAGGGCATTCTAGACGAGAAAGCAGGGCTGGAAAGATGCTGGCATGAACTGGTTAATACCAGGGACTTGGTAAAAGCATTTGCTGTCAAGACACAACTTTGTGCAGGAAACCATGACATGGTTGTGATTCTGGTTCCGGAGGTACTCCCGGGTCACAGAGATATGGGCACATCGTGGTCTGCAGCGAGTTAACAGTTTTGCCAGTAAATTGTCGTGACCAGTTAATACCACACACTGGCGAGCCAGAAACTAGCCTTTCCCAACAGTTCGCTAACCCTACAAGAAAGTGAGGATTATTCGTGTTTCGCAGCCGCTTGGTGGTGCCACGTAGTCCTAGCTTTCATTTATAAAGTTAAAATGTCATAAAGTCATCAAATCATAGTGTTTAGACTTAATAAAAGCCACAAGGACCCATCCAGTTAAATATATCCATGCAAGAGTATATCCATTCAGGAGAATCACCAAAAATACGAGAAGCCGATCTAGCCACTCAAAGGGCTTCACAGGCTATCTGTCGTCACAAAATCTATGAATGGTAATCAGCAAACGTTATAAATTTCTGCTTCCAGGCCATTCTTGAATAACATGAACCTTGACCATCTTGTGTTTTCGCTTGGGTGGAAAATTGTGCTTTGCGAGGCAGCAAATTGGCATTATCGCAAGGCTTTATGTGTCTTAGGTTGCATTCCCCTGCGCATATATCGATATATGTTGAACAAACGTGACTGTGAGTGTCCTTGGGTATCTTCAAGACCATGGAGAGGAGTCATGGCAGCCTTAAGCACATGTGTCTCACATGACCACTTTAACGGTCAAGGTCCAACGCAAACCGGCTTCTTCAGTCGCCTCCCATTTTTTTTCGTTTTCGCCCAAACCTGCCAAAATTTGGTATCAAGCGATAGCCTGTGGTGAACCATCGTGTAACATTTCATGTCAACATGTCAAGATCAAACTTCAAGGTCAAAGGTTAGCTTGATTTATTAGATTGCAATATTGAAGCGATATCGATCGAACGAGAGATTCGGTTGCTATCGCTTAAATTGCCATCAAGTGGGCGTCATTCGACGTGGCTTGTGAGTCACGGCGCTTTGCGAGCATTTCGGTGTTCAGACGCGGGCGAGCGTGGGGTATCACCACGAAGCCGTCGGCAAGGTCGAAAGAAAACACTGACATTAAACGCCGCCTACGGGCGATGTCAGACTCCAGGGGCACTGACTGGGTGCAGAAGCTACCCGGTATAGTTTTCTCGCTGAACAATGAAGTATCCGATTCGACCGGTTTTTCTCCATTCTTCATTTATTTTCTCCGCTACCCCCACACCCCATTGTCGAAACTAGCAGCTGCCCCCAGGAACCAATACTCACACGATTATGTTCACGAGAAGCTCCGTCTCCTGTCCAATGTGTTTCAACAGGCGCAGCAGCAGCGCGCCCAGAGCGCTGGCCGATACAAACAGCAGTATGACAGGCGGCACAGAGTTGCAGAGCCAGCGATCAAAGTCGGTGACAGGTTGTTGTACAGGAACTTTTCCGCTCGATCCAAGTTGGATTATCCTTGGATAGGACCTTATGTTGTAGTCGCCCTACGAGGTCGACGGCACTTAGATTTGGTTGAAAAAGGTGGAAAACTTCGACGCACCCATGTGAAAAATGTAAAAGTTGTGCCCGATCGTGATGTGTAATTGTGTGACACGTTTCACGTTTCACGTTTTCAGTGCAAGGTGCGAGTATTATTGCGCATTGCGGCCGCGGGTATCACTTGTTCAGTGCCAGACTTGACGTTTGTACAGAAGATACATGGTACTTACTTGGTACGGCGACATAGGTGGGGTCAGGGTAGCCGTTCAGCGTTATTTGCTTCAAACGCGGTGTATATACTGAGCTGAAACCCGTTTTTTTGTGTTCAATTGCGATTACCCTCGCAATTTGGATGAGAGGGGAAAGTGTTAGACTTTGGTGTCTGCTGTTGGGCCGCCGCCGTGCCTGTCACGTGACCCGGGCCGCCGGGGGTGGCTCGGCGGCGTGTCGTGTCATGCGAGAGTGTGAATACAGGATTCGAAGGTGAAGGTCTGTGACAGCTATGCGGTATTATAAAGATAAACAATCGAATTGTTTTTCAAGAGCATAGTCCAAGCTGATACTCCGGTCGCTTCATTTATTTTCGTTTTCGCTCAAGCCTATCCAAATCTGGTATCAAGCGATAGCCAGTGGTTAACACTCGAGTAACGTTTCAAACCGGGACATGTCAAGGTCAAAGGTTTGCTTGAGTTCTTCGATGACCTCGCGTTTCGTCGCTATGGCTTCAATTTGCAGAAAATGGATGTCATTCGACGTCGCTTGTGGTGCGATATCAGAAAGTTGATAATTCGAAATAATATCGACGGGTCAAAATTCAAACTGATTTCTTCGGTCGCCTCGCACTTTTTTTTCGCCCAAGCCTACCCAGATCCACTATCAAGCGATAGCCCATGGTGAACCTTCGAGTACATTTTGAAACCGGGATATGTCAAGGCTAAACCTCAAGGTCAAAGGCTAGTCTGAATTTTTCGAAGTTCTCGCAATTCGTCGCTATGTTTCAATTTGCACCGGGCGTCATTCGACGTGGCTTGTGCCGTATTATAATGTTACGAAATTGAACTAATTTCAAAGGCCAAAGGTCAAACCGATTTCTTCGGTCGCCTCGCACTTTTTTTCTTCGCCCTAACCTACCAACGTCTGGAATCAAGCAATAGCCCGTGGTGAACCTCGAATAACATTTCAAACCGGAACATGTCAATGTAAAACAAGATCGAAGGTTAGCTTAAATTGCCCGAAGTCCTCGCGCCTCGTTGCTATATCTTCAAGTTTCATCTAGTGAATGTCATTCTATGTGCTGTGAGGCACTCTAGCAAACCATTAACAAATCACATTAATTTGCAAAGTCAAAGGTCGAGCTCATTTCTTCGGTCGCTCCGCGCTTCTTCGCTTTCTCCCAAAGCTACCCATGTTTGGTATCAAGAGATAGCCCGTGGGCAGCCCTCGAGTAACATTTCAACCCTGTTAGATCAAGCCTCAAGGTCAATGGCTAGCCTTACATTTTCAAAGTCCTCGCGTCTCGTCGCTATATGTGGGTGTCATTCGACGTGGCTTGCCTTACGGTATCCGAATGTTGAGATATCGAAATAATTTCGAAGATGTCGAAGGTCTGATGTGTGTACAATGAATGCGTGTAATAGGAATAGGATCAAATCTCTTTTTGTTTGCAGCCGTTGTGCTAGCAGGCACAACGGCCTATCATATCCTATATGACTTGGAGCTCTCCAAAGAAATCCATCATAACCTGCTCGGAGGGCGCTCTCATCGCTGGTTTTTAATTTACACTGTCACATTTCTGTTCCGTACATATACATTTTTTCTTCTCAAATTGTCCGCTTTCCTCTTAATGGTTCAACGGAAGTTGTCAAATTTGCAAGAGAAGCCACACGTGAATGCACACGATTTTATAACCAGCCGGAGGTCATAACCAGAGAGGGCAATGCTGTAATCAGGGGTGTATCCAGGAATTGTCATGGGGGCACTTGTTTGGAGGGGTGCCATTTATCTGGAGCGGCGCCACTACAAAAGCACCTGGAGGGGTGCCTCTGGCTGAAAAATTCGATGGGGCGGGTTGCATTCGGTCCTTCCCGAAGGTGTCCCTTTCCTTCCAAGGCGGTGCCTTTTTCTTTCATTTCCTCTGGCTGAAAAAAAATAGAGTGGGTACACTGGAACCTTTTCAGAGGGGCGCCTTTTCCCGGCCGGAGGGACACCACCTTCCATGTGGGGGGCACATGCAGTCAGTGCCACACCCTATATTCGCCCTCGTTGACATTGCATCGAAATGTGCCCCCGTAAAACAGGAAAGCATGGGAAAGGTCATTGTATGTCCATATTTAATACAATAAAACCATGGTCCAATATTTTGTTTGTTAATTGTTAATTTTGGCGGAACTATTTGTACCCAAAATGTCATTTTTAACAATGGTAAATCTAAAAGCCAGACATTGAAAATGAAGTGGCTGAAATCCTATTTTTTGGGGGGGGTGGGCGGGGCTACCCCTCTATTCTCTCCAAACTTACCGCGTCCCTGGTTGTCCCCCTCCCCCCCCCATTTCGAAACCATGGCTATACCCATGCTTGTACGCCACTATGCGGTAAGCGATATGGCATTTATAATGGGCACTCTGAGCGTGCTTGTCTGATGCCGAGCTTAGTTAAACGCTACGATAGTATAGTAAAACAGGTAAGTATTGGATTCCTGTCAAATTCTCAAGGGGCGAGTTTTATCAAAGACAATTAACACCAAGATTATCCCCTGTAAACATTTTTGCCAAATGATTAGGTCGCGTGAGGTGAAAACAGGCCACGTGAGATAATCTCAACTCATAAGAGATAACTGTTTATTTAAGGAAAGTGATTGTCATGTCTCTCCCTTACAATATGCCTACAAATACATGTTTAAACCAACACCAATATGATAATTCTGGAACGTGCATCCATTATCACACACAACCGAAACAACAAGCAAAACATGCAATTGGCAGAATACGCTACTGAAAAACAAAATCACACATCATGAAAGATTCAATAGACACTGCTGGATACTGACCGTCCAGAGGAGCTTAAAATCCAGCATGGAATCTAAAGAGCACACGGAGGCCACGCGAAAGCCTTGGTTTCCCATGCTTCATGTGATTTTATTTTCCAATACCGGATTCTGGCATTCGTACTGGACGGTGTTTCTGCTATATGTGAGCATGGGTTGTACCGAAACATCATGCTATAGAGACATTTGCAATCATCTTAAGGATTGCAATCTTAAATAATTCCTATAGAAAGAAAAACCTGTATACCTCTCCTCCAGCAAGCATTACTGACTTCAAAAGCTAAAGCCATGGTGTTCTCCGCCAGCGCCATTAGGACTGTGGAGTACAGCAAGTCTCGTCAATGGTAGGCAAGGGCACGTACGTGGAAATGCCCATCTCTTTGGAAGGTCTCGCACATGTTCAGTGTTCAATCTAGTCCAATGTCAGTGACGTCACAGGTCTAGTCGCTCCATCAATTACCGATCTTAACATCAATATTTGTAATTGGTCAGTTCTGGCATTGCTGGGTCCTCCCAATAGTTTCATCAATAAATGCATCTGAAAGCAATATTAGCAACGCACTCGGATGCACCATATAGATGAAAAATGACAGTTATTTGGGGTTTAGGAAGGGCTACCAAAGTACTGACGAATGCATTTATTTATTGGAAAAGGCATCGACTGACAACATACTTTAAATGGTATAATTTTCTCTTGTTTTCTGGATGCGAATACTAATTTTGACAGTTGATTATAAAGTTCCATTCCAAAAACTTGAAAAACAATGCTGTGTACCAGACCGACCACCTATTCTGATTCTGGTTCTGATACGTTGTGACTCGGAACAGAAAACGATGTGTCAGATGGGGCAATGCGCCGTCGATTAAAATTCATGTTATAAATGGAGTGAGACGGATAGAAAGGAGAGGAGGAGGGGGTATATGACCACTATATGCGTGTCATGTGCATATTGGTGAATGAAGTACAACACTAAATTAGTTAAAATTCGATGTGACGTGACTCAACCACATCATGTATGCAGATGACCCGACTGAAATTCCGACTTCAGCTCTTCGCCTTGTTAAACTCCGGATTTGCTACAAAAAATATGGTGTAGAAAATTGTATTCGATACCATCGACAGAGATGTGCAGCAATGGAATTCAGATCCGAAAGTTTTAGAAGTGCTTCATGCCTACTCTCTTCACAAATATGTCGCACAATAATTAGGTAACCTGGACAAAACGTCACGAAGATTATATATACAATGGCATGGGCAATACAAGAGATAGTAACACTACAATGCATCAGATATATCCTTGCGAATAAGAATTCACTGAAAAAGCAACTTCTTGCGTTCTCGGCAAGAGTCAAACTCAACTTCTGAAAGCGTTGTGCACCCAAATGCATTGTATGTAATTGCGGAAGATATACAACACGCATTCCAAAAACAAATTGTGCATAGCATATGACACTGTGATAAAACAATTGCTAGTTCTCCAAATCCGAAAGTAGCAGTTCGACACGTGCATATTTCAAGCGTTTAATAGTGCGGGAGTGATTCGGAAAATTAAACGAAAACTTATCTGTCCGCTGGAGGTATGCAAATTGCATTGACAGAGACATGCTCCACAGCAGTGTTCGCTACTTGTTGCAGATAGGTTGACATTGGGTTTCCCAGCTGCACAAACGTGATAAGTACTGATAGGCATTCAATGTGCATGTAATGATAGGCTTTAATGAAGCCCTCCCACTTCATTACAATGTATCTACCGACTTGATACAGGTAAAGATACCTATACAGACATTAGTTCTTATACGGTTCGCCGCTGATGCGTTCATGTGTGAGCCCACAAGACATAAATATCCCATCGTATACCGAGCATGAAGTTCACCGCACCAGACACTTTTCTAGTACAATCGCAAGGATAAGAGTAAAGAAAGGTCTCCCGCAAAATTAACCACTCGGAGCCTTGGTCTCCATGTCCTTGCACAGCGGATTTAATTTAGTACTTACCTGATGTTAATAATGCATCCGACGGCATGGAAACATGCACCTCCTGGCAGTTGCTTTTGCCACTCCCGAGCCACAGTTGCCGGCCTTCAACAGCTAGTCGGCGGGAGCAAACGGGTGGTTTGGACCACCGAGAACCGAGCGGTACCGAGGTCAGCGCTGCCCGACAGTTTGAAGCACGGCACCAGCCAGCTGAAGCCATGCAGTGGCGACAGAAGACCGCTCATTTTAGATTCGATCGCGTAGCTTGCTGATCCCAAGCGAATGCACTTCACAACTACGTAACATACCCGAATGTGTTCATCGATGTGTTTCGAGGTGTGCGTAAATTTCATTCTTCAAACATGTCGTCAACTGAAGATGACAAGCAGACTGCAAGGGTATCATCAAGGTCGAGGGTTAACTAACTTCAAGGTAATTGAGATGCAAATGCAATGCCGATGAAAAGACGCATACGTGATGCCCTTACTCCGTGACCGGACATATCTTAAGCTGAAATGCTGAAGGAAGGTATGCGGATGATGCGAACTTAGGTACATAACATGCCTCCAAAATTGCTCAATTTTCTTGAGCTGCGTACAAGTGAGGACCGGGGAGGAGGAGTCGTCTGGATGTCAACCAGACTACTCGGTGAAGCGTTAGTATAATTGCAGATATGCACAAGGGTACGCTATATAACTGGAAACCGTACCTGGGGGTGCTGTTCTGGGGCCACGAAGAGGACGAGGAGAAGACTAGTGAGGTGGTGACGGTTGCTGGAGACCCAACATGGTTCCCGACGCTGAAAAAAACAGCCGTTCATCATCCAAAGAAGACAAGCCAGCTCTTCATTGGTGTTGGACACAGCACAACGGATCGACCTCACAGCATGCATAGAGGCATATCGCCAAAGCCAGGCGTTCATTGGTGGTGATGGTGGATTGGAGTTTAGGGGCGCGTCGGGCGTTCATTGGTGTTGGACACAGACACCACGGTCCGACTTCACAACATGCATAGAGGCACATCGCCAAAGCTCATGACGCCCATAACATGCGTGTCATGACAGAGTACATGCATCGATCCAACCGTTATTTCCACCAACAAAGTTTTCCCACGGCATGCAATGCGTGACCAAGCTTCCATCTAACTGGCGGATCACAGGAGTGGGGGAATCTCCGCAATGCCCCCATCCCCAAACCGCGATTAGGGGGTCGGGGTGGGGTGGGGGCGAATATGCATTCACAGCCCGGCGCCCATAGATGGGGATTCCAAAATGATTGGGGTCCTCAAACCGAATTTTGAGTACCTTCTTTCCATGCATCATCACAGTTCTAAAGTTAAACTTTGAGTCTTCGATAGAGCATTGGCAGCACCGAAAGTACATGAAGTTGCACCCCTGTCCCACGCCACCCCACCCCCTCCACAAGCAAGTGGATATTACCACATGCGCGGGCACCGAACAGAACCGAAAGAGTGACTGCGAGCTGAAACTGTACATTGGGACAAAAGTTTAAATTTACACGAAGGCAGCATTGCATATGGAATCAAAATAAAGTCCCCTGGAATCTGCGCTGTTACGGGGTTTTGCTTACCTGGGCTTGAATGAGCTTGGTAGCTAGTCGTAAACTGCCTCCTCTCCATACCAAACCGAACGGCTGGATTCGTCCTTGTTTCACCCATGCAAACTATTTACCACTTCCGATGAATGCTATCGTACTCAAAATGCCAGTATTTAACCCCATTCTTCAATCATAAAGAAATCATCGGTCTTAGTGTTGTTCATTTTAAGCTCGCACGGAACTGTTCAGCCCGCAAAGGATGAGGGATGGTGGCACCTCGGAGTGTTTGTGGTGTGTGCTAGTGGTGTGGAGCCCCAGTGACGCGGTCACGTTCGGTGTGAAGACAATCGATGCCTCTGGGTATTGAGATCACAGCGCGGCAGGCAGCGCCGAGAGTCCACCAGCGCCTTCGTGTGCATACTGCAGTACCGCGGATACTACACAGCCATCCCGAATGCTTCGTTGTCCAAACATTATCCAGAGAAGCCGCCCAAGCATCAGCTGGTGTATTATGCACGTGAGTCAGTGACGACGGAGGTCGATAGAGGGCAGTGGCATCGCACTTGATCACAGATCCCGACAAGCGTGCTGGGCACCAACTGAGTTCAACATAAATGTCCTCAATTTCGTCCCACGTGCTTTGTTGCAGTGGCGTTCCTCCATTGTAGACGTCTCGCCGTGTACTCGTGACACTGACAACAGCACTGCCGCCAAAACGACTCGAATCTCATCTGACCGACATGCGAGATAACAATATAACTGCCCTTGTGGTTGGAGGGTGAAGCTACCTGGCACATTTCCCTATCACTGGATGATTCAGAATCCACCATAATTGTTCGATTGTGACGCACAGATCCGTGCCGCAGTTGTGGCGCTCTGACACGACTGTGCCAGACCGGAGCGCTGCTCCACACACGATCAACGGCGTCAACAGACAGGCGAGCGACACCGACGAGCCTCGGTCACAAACCTGCGAACAGCGAGGCGACCTGCTGCGCCAGGTCGGTGTGCTGGAGCAGGCGGCGGTCGGCACCGTGGATCAGTTCGGCTCTGCCCGGCCGGCCGGCCGCCGACACCGCCTCGCGGCCGAACACCAGCACGGCCGGGTAGCCGGTGCGGCGCGCCTCGCGCACGCGCTGTCCGATGGTGAGGTGGTCGCGGTCGTCCACCGCCACGTCGCCGCGCAGCGCCGGCTGCTGACACAGCTGGTCGACCGTCTGCCAGGCCCAGCCGGCGGCCGCCTCCTCCCTGCTGCAGCGCTGCAACGACGGCCCACCTGATCATACACTGCCCGCAGGCAACACACCACACGGCACGCGCCGTCCCCAGTCCCGACTGACAACACCAGCTGCAGTTTCACACAGCATCTGAGCATCCATGAGTGCACCACATGAGCATAGTCCGCCTCAGTCAGCTGTGCGGTCGGGCAACATGCCCTGGCTATCGACGCATCAAATCAGCTTTCTGACGTGAACACACCTCTGCAGTTCCCACTAAGACCGCTTCGACAAAACTTCCTTCCTTCGTGCAGGCGGTTACTCCTCCACCGGGCCGGGCACCGACAAAACCGGATAAACGTGCCACCGCCAGAGGCGCTAGTAGCGTCGCGGCCGGGCTCGCGCCGCATGCTGGCGCTTGTAGCTTCTATTCGGGCGCGGCGGAGTCAGTACGTGTTGGTCTTACTACACTCAATGCAATGCTACGCCCACGAGTAAGATATGCTACAGAATGTTGTCTGCCCGATTCGCGCCGTCTGTGAGCGCTGGGTGGTTAGCGTGATCTGGGAGTGTGACCAGCAATTAATAGTTAGGTCAGTCCGGGAGGCGGGCCACAAATGTTCGCTGTGGATGGAATTTGTCATGAATCCTAATTGTGCTGCGTACCGTGAGCTGCCAGCACTGTGCGAGCTGCCAGTCGCTAGGGTGCGGCAGCTGAGGGTGCGGACGTCGCTATTGCTATCGGACGAGACACTGGTCGGGTACCTGGTCTGAGCGTCAACGTGTGCGTAGCACGATGGGCCTGTGCATTCTTGAGCTAGGTCAATAAAGACAAAGAACCTTCCGACTCAATTATCTGCATTCGCAACAACATACCAGCCTGCATGTTATTGCCAAACACATGTTCTATGATGATTTTTGGGTTTTAGGGTGCGTCAACCCATGTGGGTTATATTGCACCCATAACAAAAAACACATGTTCTACACAGGACTAGCTGCCAATGCTACATTCCCTTACATGGGTTTCATAATATCAACACTGTTAACTTCACCACAGCTAAACAATTTACCACATGTACATGCCTTGTTCATCATCCATGGTGGGATCGTAAATGACTACTTTTTCGGGGGGGGAGGGTGCAGCACACGAGCAAGGATCGTATGCAGTCTGTACTCCATATTAATTTCTCAAGACACTTTTTTGCATGCTATGTTCCCACGCTATACTTCTGTTTTGCCGCATGACTTTGCCTGGGTGTGGGTGGGCACCCAGTTCGCTCAGGGCTCCACCATCAGCATAGCGATCAGCCGAGACCGAGACCTCTCGGCCAGGGCCGGCTGGGTTCGGAGCGAGCCGCCACAGTGCTGAAGACATATTGGTCTGTGCGGCCGATTTTCCTCCCACTGACACTGTGGGACATCAGCACTTTGTGCTGATGGCACAAAGTGGACCTCCCCTCCCACCACCTTTCGGAGAGGAGGAGGTTGATGATAATAAAGTCTAGACCTCACTCACCAACCTTGGGATGGTGATGGTCTGTTCCCCTCCCACTGACTTCGGAGGTGATGGCATACAGTCGCACCACCACCATCCTCAGGGTGATTACACACGTCCTCTTCCTCCTCCCATCCATTGACCTTCTGGGGGAGGGGGATGATAATATAGTCCGGCCTTTCCCACCAACCTCTGGGTGATAATATGGTCAGACCTCTCCCAATAATCTTAGTGTCCCTTCCACTAACCTAGGGCAATTACACATGTCTGTCTCCCCGACCCTGCTGGGCTCGAATGATCAACTCTGGTCGAAGCGCCCTAAAGCCCAAATAACTAACTAACTCCCCGCCCCTGCCACTGACCTTGGGTGTGATGACACACAGTCTGAACGGAGCCAGCTGCGGCGGCCAGCAAAGGTCGTCTGCGCCGCCGGCCCGCGCCTCCACCACGGCGGCCAGCAGTCGACTGATGCCCAGGCCGTAGCAGCCCATGTGCAGCGGCGAGCGCACACCGTCCGCGCCAGTGGAGCACGCTCCCAGCGCCTCGGAGTACAGCTGACCCAGCAGGAACGTGTGTCCCACCTGGCGGCACAGTACAGCTGACCCAGCAGGAACGTGTGTCCCACCTGGCGGCACAGTACAGCTGACCCAGCAGGAACGTGTGTCCCACCTGGCGGGGAAACACGGCACAGTACAGCTGACCCAGCAGGAACGTGTGTCCCACCTGGCGGCACAGTACAGCTGACCGAGCAGGAACGTGTGTCCCACCTGGCGGCACAGTACAGCTGACCGAGCAGGAACGTGTGTCCCACCTGACGGCACAGTACAGCTGACCGAGCAGGAACGTGTGTACCACCTGACGGGGCAACACGGCACAGTACAGCTGACACAGCAGGAACGTGTGTCCCACCTGACGGAGAAACACGGCGGCACAGTACAGCTGACATAGCAGGAACGTGTGTCTCACCTGACTGGGAAACATGGCACAGTACAGCTGACACAGCAGGAACGTGTGTCCCACCTGACGGAGAAACATGGCACAGTACAGCTGACACAGCAGGAACGTGTGTCCCACCTGACGGGGAAACACGGCGGCACAGTACAGCTGACACAGCAGGAACGTGTGTCTCACCTGACTGGGAAACACGGCACAGTACAGCTGACACGGCAGGAACGTGTGTCCCACCTGACGGAGAAACATGGCACAGTACAGCTGACACAGCAGGAACGTGTGTCCCACCTGACGGGGAAACACGGCGGCACAGTACAGCTGACACAGCAGGAACGTGTGTCTCACCTGACTGGGAAACACGGCACAGTACAGCTGACACAGCAGGAACGTGTGTCCCACCTGACGGGGAAACACGGCACAGTACAGCTGACACAGCAGGAACGTGTGTCCCACCTGACGGGGAAACACGGCACAGTACAGCTGACCGAGCAGGAACGTGTGTCCCACCTGACGGCACAGTACAGCTGACCGAGCAGGAACGTGTGTACCACCTGACGGGGCAACACGGCACAGTACAATTGACACAGTATGTCCCACCTGATGGCACAACACAGCTGATCCAGCAGGAACATGTGTCCCACCTGACGTCACAGTACAGCTGACCCAGTGTGTTTGACCTGACGTCACAGTACAGATGACCCAGTGTGTCCCACCTGACGGCGTAACACTGCACAGCACGGTTGACACAGTGTACCCCACCTGACGTCACAGTGCAGGTAATCCAATGTGTCTCACGGGGAATAGGTTCGGAGCGGCACCAAGGTACCCAACGCCGAGTATACCAGTACGGATTCATATGGGCATGTCTGCCCAAGGCTAACTGTTTGAATCGTGTTTTCGCAGAGCATCAAGGTAAGTGAACAGCACATGGGAAGCGAGAGGTGGTATTGGTACATACTGACCTTTAAGTCGGTTGTTGTCCCCGAAATACTCCCCCTACTATGATGCGCTAAGCAGTACTTGCCAGATCTTGGCTGGTGCACGAGCATAGGTCTGTCTTGATACCTCCTCTGTGCTTTAGGACAGTGACGCAGACTCAACGTCCCTGGTGCGCTCCCGGGTCCCTGGTGCATTCCCGGACTACTCCCGGGTCCCTGGTGCGCTTCCGGGCTACTCCTGGGTCCCTGGTGCGTTCCGGATTACTCCCAGGTCCCTGACACGCTCCCGGGTTCCGCAGAAGCTGAGGCAGGGTCCAGACGGAAACGTCTGCTCTTCTGCGAGCGGGGCCGCGGTAGCTCAGTTGGTAGAGCGTCGGGTTCTTGATCGAGAGATCGTGGGTTCGAATCTCACAACCGACAGAATTTACCGAGTGCACCCGCGACCAACCGGCGTGAGAGGTTGGCGACGCTATATAACCTAGCGGTTGAATGCGTCGTAAAAGGATCCAAAGGTTCTTCTTCTTCTTCTGCGACAACTAACAGCTCGGCAACTGATGTATGACGGAGACGTGGCTGGACAGCGAACTTGACGGACTACGGCTTTGACTCCGGCAGTTGACACTATGGCTTTGACCCACATATCCACATATACACAGAAAATGCCAGTCATCGCACCGCAATGTACTTTGCGAGAACTGAGGCCTAATTGAGCACAGATGTTTCGCACCGGCAATGTAAAGACTATTGATGTTCGCCACAATACCGCTTCAGTAAACGGCACAACAGCATGATTTTGTAAAAAGGGGCACGGCACATGTACATCATGCAACGACTCCTTTTCATCCCTCACCCGACACTTCACGGCCAATTTTTACGGCAGGACACGACCGTCCCCTTAACGAGCTTACGAGTGAAGAACACACCCAAACACCAGGGCGAACGGCGCCGGTGTATGCCGACCACCTGACTGCTACTGACACCCACCTCGATGCCGGTGTGACGGTGCACGGTGTATGCCGACCACCTGACTGCTACTGACACCCACCTCGATGCCGGTGTGACGGTGCACGGTGTGACCGCACGCCTGGCACGTGTCCTGGCGGTCACCATCGCGCGTCACCTCCAGGTTGACCGCGGCCGGACAGTCCGGCTGCTGACAGTCGGGCCACGCCAGCACGGCGTCCTCGCCGACCGGCGCCAGCACGTGGAACTCGTGCGACACGCCGCCGCCCATCACGCCGCAGTCGCCGCGCACTGGCGACACGGGCCACGTCTGAGACCAGGTCGCGTCACACCGCCACACGTCAGCCGGAGACGGCCACATCACACCGCCACACGTCAGCCGGAGACGGCCACATCACACCGCCACACGTCAGCCGGAGACGGCCACATCACACCGCCACACGTCAGCCGGAGACGGCCCGCCACACGTCAGCCGGAGACAGCCACATCACACCGCCACACGTAGCCGGAGACAGCCACATCACACCGCCACACGTTAGCCGGAGACGGCCACATCACACCGCCACACGTCAGCCGGAGACGGCCACATCACACCGCCACACGTCAGCCGGAGACGGCCACATCACACCGCCACACGTCAGGGGGCCACATCACACCGCCACACGTCAGCCGGAGACAGCCACATCACACCGCACACGTTAGCCGGAGACGGCCACATCACACCGCCACACGTCAGCCGGAGACGGCCACACATCGCCACACGTCAGCCGGAGACGGCCACATCACACCGCCACACGTCAGCCGGAGACGGCCACATCACACCGCCACACGTCAGCCGGAGACGGCCACATCACACCGCCACACGTCAGCCGGAGACAGCCACATCACACCGCCACACGTCAGCCGGAGACGGCCACATCACACCGCCACACGTCAGCCGGAGACGGCCACATCACACCGCCACACGTCAGCCGGAGACGGCCACATCACACCGCCACACGTCAGCCGGAGACGGCCACATCACACCGCCACACGTCAGCCGGAGACGGCCACACGTCAGCTGGAGACGGCTACATCACACCGCCACACGTCAGCCGGAGACGGCCACATCACACCGCCACACGTCAGCCGGAGACGGCCACATCACACTGCCACACATCAGCCGGAGACGGCCACATCACACCGCCACACGTCAGCCGGAGACGGCCACATCACACCGCCACACGTCAGCCGGAGACGGCCACATCACACCGCCACACGCCAGCCGGAGACGGCCACATCACACCGCCACACGTCAGCCGGAGACGGCCACATCACACCGCCACACGTCAGCCGGAGACGGCCAAATCACACCGCCACACGCCAGCCGGAGACGGCCACATCACACCACCAAACGTCAGCCACAGACGGCCACATCACACCATCAAACATCAGCCAGAGACGGCCACATCACACCATCAAACATCAGCCGGAGACGGCCAAATCACACAGCCAAACGTCAGCCAGAGACGGCCACATCACACCATCAAACGTCAGCCGGAGACGGCCACATCACACCGCCACATACGGCCACATCACACCACCAAACGTCAGCCGGAGACGGCCACATCACACCGCCAAACGTCAGCCGGAGACGACCACATCACACCGCCACACGTCAGCCGGAGACGGCCACATCACACCACCAAACCTCAGCCGGAGACGGCCACATCACACCACCAAACGTCGGCCGGAGACGGCCACATCGCACCACCAGACCACATTCGAGGACGGCCAGCCCGCACCACCAAACTGACTACGCCTGGAAACGACCACATCACAGACCAAACTACGCCTGAGGAAGGCCCCACCACCGTAACCTCCTTTTTCGAATAGGCTATTTGCCTAACTCTGCAACGCCCTGTTTGATGGTTAAGTTCGATAAGGTTTTGTAGCGCCAGTCCAAGTCAAATTAACACTTCGACTGCATTTTCCCGAAAATGACGTGTTCCAATTAGATAGATAATGCGTCTAACCTTTGACGGTAGGCACGCCCATGTGCCGGAACAGAGCTGTGTAGGCCTGTCCCACCTCGTGGTAGGTTTGGCGAGCTGCCTCCTCAGAGCCATCGAACGTGTACAGATCTTTCATAAGGAACTCCTTACATCTGCAAACAACATTGATCAATTATAAGGCTCCCTACACAACCAAGCCACCAAGCACACCAAAATAGACATACGAAAGTAGTAACACGCGTCGCTAGAACTTTCCAACCAATTAATTCGCTTTCCTCAGGCACATTATGTACAGAGTGAACCAGAATAGTGACTGAACTCTATTCCCAACTGCATGAATGTGACTCGGGAGAAACTCGGTCCTTGTCGGCAAGTCGCGACGCATGGTGTGCTCATTCTGCCCCAGTTCCATTGTTTCCCCTCAAACTGTGGATTGGTGAAGGTCACACCAATTAAAATCACTGTTCATTCCGCATTACAGTGCAATTCGTGACTCTTGTTCCTTCACCGATCATTTGAGAGAACCATCATCCTCCATCTAACAACCTTTTCATGTATACAGCTATCCATAAAAACAACAGATACCATTACGCGATCAAGAATATCCCACGCACCAATATAGGGGACCAGAAATATAATCGCTAAGGGGACGCCAGGTATTGGGCAGAGCGTGCCACCCCTAAGCCCAAATAACCAACCGATCTGACGCTACGACTGGCGTATGGGGGCGGGTGGGAAGTAAGCACAATCAGACCTGAGACCACCCACAGCCCATAGGACTTCACTATCTGCTTAATTTTACTCGGATGCAGCTCACCTTCAGTCACCTACTTCTCTTTAAACACAAAATCGAACGCGGAAAGGGACTGGTTGCCACGCCGAACATGTCCACCGAGTAATATTTAGCCTCCGTACATGTTCAACCACGTGCCAAATACCCATCATGCTCGTTTGTTTGGTTATTGGGTGGCTAACGACGCACTTTATGCACATTCATGGCTAATGGCGCCGCCCACACTGTTTCGCCGGTGGGCCGCGGTACTCTAAAATGTCCCGAGTGGTGTGAGCGTTGAACCCGGGACCTTCCCATCATGATCGTGTTCCGTACGACACACGTAGAGCTCGGCGGGAGAGCACTGACCGAAGCAGCCCGAAGCGCGGCCGCTTCTCGTCTCTGAACTTGGTCGTGATCTGGTACAGACGCAGCGGCAACAGTCGACTCGATATTGGCGCCACGGACCCCACCAGTTGGGTCACCGCCTCCTCGTGCGTCTGAATTGTCACGCCGGCATCGAAGCATCGTTATTAGTGGTCTGGCTACGCGGTGTCCCGAAATGTCTGAATTTGGATGCGAGGTGACATCCGGAAATACACCATTTTCATTTCGAATCTCGGGTTTCAATCATCATTTTTTCACACTTCCCCTGTGTATAACATACTTGTACAAGCATTCTCATTATAATAATTCATAACATAAGAATGTGTGCATTTTAATTTCCAAGTGTTCAGAAGTTATTAATTAAAAAAAGCAATTGAAGACGACACATGAAGTTATGAAGTGCAAGATTTTAATACCCATCAAATCGACCAAAGTTTTCAATCTTGCACTGTTGAGGACGCATTCTCCACTCTGCCATCCTGATGTAAAATCAAGGTTGAGACAATGGCTGCGACTATAATAACGACTCAGCGACATATTAGCACCTACTCACATCTGAATGACAATTACACAATACTAAGTCGCATGCAGGGTTGGCAAGATGCAGATGCTGCAAGATGCTATTCATCACTTCATTATTTAAACCAGTCAATACCACGAACCTGACAAAAACATTTGCTGTCAGAAACATCAAACTTGTGCAGGAGACCATAACAGGTTTGTGAGTCTGAATCCGGAGGTTCTCCGGATCTCAGAGACATAAGCCCACCATGGTCTGCTGTAGGGTTAACAGTTGTTGCCAATAAATAAGTTAACGGTTGTCGGTTAAAATCACTGACATGGAAGAAGTAGTTTTTGCCAGCATTTTGCCAACCCTGAGTGCATGTCAAGCACCCAAGTTGCATCGAATAAAAACTTGTGATGTCCAACCAGATGGCGGACCGATCAGTTAGTACCAGCGTATGAGGTCGGATCGGCAGACTCTGAGACCACCATAACAGCAGCGCACACCGAGGGTGCGTCATCGCCGGCACATCCGACCGCATTGTCACAGTCTGAGAGCACCACGTCACAGCAGCGCACACTGAGGGTGCGTCATCGCCGGCACATCCGACCGCATTGTCACAGTCTGAGAGCACCACGTCACAGCAGCGCACACTGAGGGTGCGCTGCCGTCAGCGTATCCGGTCGGATCAGCAGAGTTTGAGAGCCTCATAACTGCAGCGCACACCGACGGTGCGCCGCCACCAGAGGCCGTACCGGGCTGAGCACGAACCGGTGGCCGATCCTGTCCTCCACCGTCAGCAGCTCTGCACCCATCTTCTCCCACCTGCCTGTGGACAGCACGGCACTCAGCCGTCACGACAGCCCCGGCCATACGCGCCCTATCGGATCGCAGTGCTAACATTAATTACGAGCGGCGGCGCGCGCTTTCGCGGCGGCGACACCTACGCAGGAGAGTTATTTTAAAATACAAATATTCCGGAGCAGGGAAATGAATTCCACTAAAATTGGCATAGCGGCCGAACCAATGGACCGATTCACATGGAACCAACATAAAATTTTCGCTTAACGCAGCGGAGCAAGTGCCGAAGGCGTTTATTTGGTTCAACTATTTAAACACATGCAACATAGTTCAGTGAACTGGAATCAAAACATCCTCATTGGTACCAAGTGAACCAAAACAACACCCCCCAGGTAATAATGTACTCTGTTGTTCTGCAGCACCTGATAATCATCAGTTCTTCTCTAACTGGACTCAGTGGACTTCTGCCAGTTCCATTATCCTCTGATCACATTCAGGTTTGTGGTGGGTGCACACAACAATATGGGTCAGCAGTGATCGCGTAATATACGCTCGTCATTGCACGCTCCGACGTCCCTAGTAGGGGCACTGACCCCCATAGTTACAAGACTGTCCCCGGCAAAGGACAAGCACCCTCACGTTTAATTTAAGAACTTGCACCAACTACCATTATAGGGGTGAATGGCTGTGCCTTCTGCATTTGTAGGCACTAGCATCCAAAACGACATCGTTTGGAGGCAGTGTTGGAATTTTTATGTTCAGGTCTAGGTACAGGTGTAAATTGATGCCATCTGCCTATCGAATTCCTTAATTTTACACTACTGAAAGTACCTCCTTCATAAATTCCCAGAATCAAAATTCAACAGCCGATAATATTGTGTGATATGTGGGCATGGTACATGACCATCAACATAGCCTGCATGTCAGGCGAAAATGATCTCTGCCACTTAAACATTTGTCATTTTCAGCAATTGAGAACTCAAGAGATTTGCTAGAGTGTTTTAGGTCCAGAGTATAACAAACTTCTTAACTGCATGTTCATATCTATATAAAACCTCACAAACTACTGGTTAAAAACAGCTGGTTTAAGGGAAGCTGTTTTGTTACTTGGTTATTTTGGCTGTAGACTGTCTCAACTACTATGGTCATATTGTGCCCGAGGGAAGCTGTCTCAATGCAGCTCTGCTTTTGCTGACCAGCATTGCATGGATGCTCAGAACCCAACAGATAGCCACCTGTTTGCTTCCAGAGTGTGTCTCGAACCAGGGTCGGCATGGCTATCTTGTTGGCTGAGATGGCAGCCATCTGCTGGTCGACAATGGCTGTCATCTTGTCCAGCACGCGCTGGCACAGCGGCAGGATGTGGAACACTCCACTGGACGACTGGCGGATGTACCCGGCTCCCACCAGCAGCTGGTGGTGACACATATAGTGTCAGACACTCCACACACAGGACGCCTGTGCAGCTTCACCCACCAGCAGCTGGTGGTGACACATATATATATAGTGTCAGACACTCCACACACAGGACGCCTGTGCAGCTTCACCCACCAGCAGCTGGTGGTGACACATATAGTGTCAGACACTCCACACACAGGACGCCAGTGCAGCTTCACCCACCAGCAGTTGGTGGTGACACATATAGTGTCAGATACTCCACACACAGGACGCCTGTGCAGCTTCACCCACCAGCAGTTGGTGGTGACACATATAGTGTCAGACACTCCACACACAGGACGCCTGTGCAGCTTCACCCACCAGCAGCTGGTGGTGACACATATAGTGTCAGACACTCCACACACAGGACGCCTGTGCAGCTTCACCCACCAGCAGCTGGTGGTGACACATATAGTGTCAGACACTCCACACACAGGACGCCTGTGCAGCTTCACCCACCAGCAGCTGGTGGTGACACATATAGTGTCAGACACTCCACACACAGGACGCCTGTGCAGCTTCACCCACCAGCAGCTGGTGGTGACACATATAGTGTCAGACACTCCACACACAGGACGCCTGTGCAGCTTCACCCACCAGCAGCTGGTGACATCACACAGTGACTGACTGATACTCCACACACAAGATCTCTCTACATGGCTGCACCCACTGGCAGTTGGTGACATCACACAGTGACTGACTGATACTCCACACACAAGATCTCTACATGGCTGCACCCACTGGCAGTTGGTGACATCACACAGTGACTGACTGATACTCCACACACAAGATCTCTACATGGCTGCACCCACTGGCAGTTGGTGACATCACAAGGGACTGACTGATACTCCAGATGTACAGGCAGGATTGGAAACAAGGTTGTGTCCTGGATGTTTTTCATCCAGGATATTATCCTCTCAGGAAAATGGTCCACTCATTTTCACCAAAACATTGAATGAGTTGCTGAAAAATAACTGTATACCTATCATTGTTTGATGACCATGCCCCAAGCTGACTGTCAAGTCACCAAGAAGTTCTTCATGCCAAACTTCCTATTCAAATTGGAATTTCCAAATTTTTATACTTTCCACATCCAGGATTCAAAACCAAAAATCCAACCCTGGGATCCTGCACCAACCAAGAACAGGTACCGACACATTTGGTAAGTTGATAATTGGTTCAGCAGAACCAATGTTTTCTGTTACCATAAAGTAGACTGTCTATGACTCTAGACACAAGATCACCTTCTGGGTTAGACATATAAATGGAAGATACAAACATCATCTGAGACATAAAAGGTTCATGGCCAAACAAGAACCAGATGGTCCATCCTAATGGGAAGACACTACATGCAAATTTTGAATATTTTGTGGCATTACAGGAGTTGGTATATTTTCCTGCTGCTGGCATCAAACACCTGTTTTTGTACTTTCTAGTCAGTTTTGTGTATGTTTTCTAATAGCAACACATTTGTCATTGTTTTCACAGCTCCATCATTAAATCTTGTCAAAAAATGGTGCACAATTTTTTTCGAGGATAATGTTCTGAATGGAGAGGATCCAGAACAGGACCATGTTTCCAAACCTGCTTGTGAAAATGCTAAGATGTGATGAAAGTTGATTTTACATGATGCAACCAAACCTACATCCCAAATTACTGATCTGATAGCTGGATACCTGATAGGTATGTACCCATATACCAGTCTCCAAAATGTGGCATGTTTCAAAGACAACTTGGGCTTGCAGACCTAAATCCAAGTGTGCACTCAGGCATGCAAAAGGCTTCCATGTGAGCATCAGGTGAGCACAGCCATCAGGAGTGTGCCAGGCGGCAGGCCCGGTGTACCAGAAGCAGGAGAACACCAGGCATAAACAGAACTAACCAATGGATGTACTAAAGCTTTATATGTAATAAAGCAACAACTAAACCTGACCTAACATTGCCTGCTTTTGAAGAAAACAAGTTCCAAATTTTATATCACAATTTTCTTTGAATAATTTTTGAAAGATCGTCCAACTTAAAAACCTGAACTAACCTAACCTAGACATACCAAGGCCATTTTTTCCTTTATGGAGGCAAAATGTATGCAAAACTTGTCTTGTGCTTAAAGCACAATAACACCAATTTTTCACTTCAAAACTTTCCACTAAAAAAACTTAACCTAACCCAGCCAAACCTGTTTTTTTAAAGAAAAATAATGAATTTTTGGGTACTATTGTGCTTTAAGGTGGTAACAAGACATTTTTTTTATACAATTTCCCCTCATAAAGCAAGTTAGGTTAGGTTTGGTTAGATTAGGTTAGTTTATGTTTTTAAGATGGAAATTTTCCCCCCAAAATCACACAAAAAATTCAATAAAAAAATCAAAATTATTTTGTCTTCAAAAGCAGCTTATGTTAGGCTGGGTCAGGTTTGACTAGGTTTATAAATTGTGAAAATTTTCAGAAAATAAATTGCTCTAACTTTTTAAAACTATATTTTTGGGATTTTTTCTTTTCCAAAGGGAGGTTGGCTAGGCTAGGTTAGGTTATGCTACATTTTTACTATATTTTTTAACACTTTTTTGTGCTGTTACCTAACTCATTGACTCAAGGCCACATTTTTATCTTATTTTGCTCACAACCTGAAAAGTAAGCATTTGCACAGAAAATGAGTGATCCCATCATCTTAGTCAGATTCATAAACATTGCATTGGAATGATAAACTCCAAGAATTCACAAAACACCTTAAAGCACAAATTTACCAATTTTTGTTTTAACCATTAAAAAGAAGAAGATAAATTGGTAGCTTTGCAGTGCAGTTTAAGGTAATTCTCATTCATTGGAATTCCTTTTTCCAATGCAATGCCTATGAATGTGCTTATCATGATGTGACCACTCCTTTCCTGTGCAAATGCATGCTTTTCAGTTGGGAGGCAAAATAACACCCAAAACAGGGCATGATAATATAGCATAAAATAAATATCCAAAACAAAGACAAAAATGGTAAGATAACCACACCAAACCTAACCTTCCATGCAAGAAAGCTTTTTTTTTGTAAATGGAATATTTCCATGTAATTTTTTTTTTAATCTCCAACTAGAAAAACATAACCTAAACTGAACTGTTTTTGAAGAAAAAAAACCCAGAAATTTGGCTTGGAAAAATTTCCCATTATTTTTGGGTGAAAATGTTTTAACCTGCAACAAAAGACAAACCTAACATAACCTAACCTAGCTTAACCAAACCAAACACTTTTGGGTAAATTTCAAGATCAAGGTAAACTTTGATTTTTGTAATAGTATGCTTTCTGACATGATGAAGACGATGTGATCACCCATTTTCACCGCAAATGATTACTTTTAAGTCAATGGTGGTTGATACAATTGATGATGTCATAGGCACAAGTCTGCGGCTCATAGCCCTGATGCTTCAAGAAGGAACTTTTGAATCTCATGGCAGTGGAATTCGAGCAACAACAATTTGAGCATATAACCCGCTGGGAATGGCACTGTGTTGTCGGAAAAATTATGAACTTGCATGTTTGTCCTCAAGAGAAAGCTTAATAATTATCTAAGATACTGCAGCACAACTGATACACCACGAGGCTAAGCTTACACTGATACAAGTGGTGCACATTGCTGAGTGTGGTTTGTCTGCCGAGTCACCAACTACTAAATAAATAAATCATAGAAAAATAAAATAACCAAACCTAACCTAGACGAAGATAATGTAGCATAATATATAAAATGTATTATAGCATAATATAATATAATATAATATAATGTAATCTAACCTAACCTAACCTAACCTAACTTAACCAGAAAACCAGAATACTCCAAAGCAAATTTTTTGGCCATGACATCAAATATATGCAACATTGTATATAGCTCCATAGGCAACTTTACTAACAATACCTACTAAACTTCTGGAAGTTTAGTAAATATTCCAACTGAACAAACTTCCCATCTTAGTAAATATACATACTAAACCTTCTTGAGGATGTATTGGACATTGACAGCACTGCCCTTAGCGATTACAGCATCTCAAGGAACTTCCGGCCTTGGTCGCATTGCAGACGCATTGGTTTGGGAGTATGAATTCTCGGAAATAAATACAGAATTAAGGCAGAAAGATAAGGTTTTTGATGTCAGAGTATTAAATTGAGAGCATGAAGTGTTGAATATCTTCTTTATCACGTCTGTGACACACCAGGAATGGATAATTATACGAGATGTGCTATATTTGTAGTGAAGATTTTGATTGTGTATTTCTTTGCCAACTGAAAAGTAATCATTTGCAGGGAAAATGAGTGGTTGCATCGTCATTTTAAGTTAAAATACCCTGTATTCAAAATAAAACTTCCAAAGAATCAAAATTTACCTTGATCTCCAATTATACCCACTTTTGTGTGCATCATTGAGGTAAAATGTGTGTAAAACTTGTCTCATGGTTACTTTAAACTGCAGTATGTAATACAGAAAAAATTACAATTACAAAAACATTTCACTTAACCTAATGTCACCAAACCTATCCTTTTGCTAGCTTCATGGAGGCAAAATATGTGTAAAGCTTGTCTCATGCATATGCATCTTAAAGCACAATAATACCTAGGTACCTAAGTTGCTAGGTAAGCTTCAATGGTATTATTGCAGTTTAAGGTATCTACAAGACAAGTTTTACACACATCTTACCTCCATGAAGCAAGCAATTTAGGCTTGGGAAGTGTTTTATTTGAGAGAAAAAAATTGAGAAAAATAATTGTCTGAAAATTTCCAATAAAAAAAATCTTGCATGAAAGGTCAGGCAATGTTAGGTTAGGTTCTGTTATATTTGTCCTATATTTTGAACATTACTACCTACTTATGCTATCTTAGGTACCTACCTACCTACCCAATTGCAGTCCCCTTTTGGGGTGATATTTTCCTCCTAACTGAAAAGTATGCATTTGCAGAAGAAATGACCAGTTACATCAGGTTAGCCACATCCATAAGCATTGCACCGGAAAGATATTCAAAGAATTCCAAAATTACCTCAAACTGCAAACTTAATGCTTCAACAAGCCAAGTCCATATATTTTCTCTATTTGTACTATGGGGCTTTTCTATATGAATATTAATACAAAATAACTTAAATACAATCCACATGACATATAACAGGTAAAGGCATAAAAGAATGGCATGCGACACCTACCTCAAAGCTTCTTGAGACAATTTCATCATCTTTGTCCAATATTTTCTTGAGGGTATGCATGGGTTGAAAAATACGGCTAACTCTTTGGAAAGGTTCAGGTCCAGACCTAGAACAAATGCTCCGCTTGACACGTGCACATGGTAATATAGAAATACTGATTGCCTGTTGCACAGGCTTAAGCGTTGGGAACATTTTTGGAGGTAACCGAAACCCGCAGTCCCCACAGCCGTAGAAACCGAAAGGACATTAACGCCCGGTAATATGGCTGGGAGCGCAACGAAAACTGAAAACAAAAGCTGCGTCAGCTGGCTGGTCCTGTTCGACATCCGCAACCAGAGACACACTAAAATACTGTAAGTTAGCCGATTTTCACTAAAACATATCTCACGCCAGAACTAGTGCATCCAGCCTCATGAAACTATACCACTGGAATTCCCAGCGAAAGCTCTACCAGAATGCATAATTTCATAACTGTGTCATCAAAGACCTGCAAGAAAAACAGCTTTCAGTATATTCCATTTCACCTGTTCCAGCTCACTGATAGGCCACTAAATAAACCATTACAACATACAACTTAGCATTTTTTCAGACACTTCTCGTTCTACATTTGCTTAGCATGATAAATACTCAAATTCGATTTTTAATAGCGCGTATATGTCACTGTTCGGTCGGTATCTGCCAATAAATACTAATAATGCATAAATAGCAAAACGTAATCCATGTGATTCCACGGGGTATCGAACTGCTAAGCGAGTTTCTTGGTGTTGCTTGCACGGATAACTATATTGAATATGTCATTTAGTACCCCCTTTTTATTAATTTTGTTTGCACCTGGTGATCGGGCAAATGGGTCACTAATATGTAACCTAGCCAGCTGGCGAAAAGTCCATCGCATTGATCAACGTCTGACATCGAGATGGGACACGGATGTGGCGACGACTGTCATGGCGCAATAAGGACAAAAGTGGTGGAGGACTGAGTGATCGCTTTCCGTCATGCTGATATTTTGTTCCAGGTGTCAGCACTATGGCTTCGGTATGAGATAGGTGGCAGCACCACATGTCGGGTGAGGGAGTCGGGAACTAAGTATACACAGCCAAGATGGTATCATGGAGAGCGGGGCCAAAAAGTCTTAATGCTCCCAAATGCTTGCAAGGCACTGCTAACCTATATATGACACTCAATTTGAGTGATAGCCCCTAGTTTTCTTAAGGCATTCTACGCATAATCTGCCAGAGCAACCAGGGCCCATTTAAAGAAAACTTCACTGTGGGCGGTGGCATTTCAAAGGTTCAGTTTGTTCGATTTTTCAATGTCAGGCCTTCTTCATCTTCCTCCCCTCCCAAGCGCTTCATATTAACTCCACAGTAACTCCTAGCCCCAAAAATGGTCTCTGAAGTTCAGTTAGGTCGGTGACCTAGGATGACCTTGGAAAACTCAATGACCTATGCAGACAGGTCAGCTAAGTTGTCCATGATCCTGCGACACTCGTCATTGGTGATTTGTAGGCAATAAGTGGGATTAATAGTCGATAATTCGCGATGTTGGCAACAACTACCTGACATGTTGCAACTGATCACGACATAGGTCAGTGACCTGAAACATTTTCAAATGCTTTCCACCATGAAGTCGGCAATGGATGCTCCATCAGGCATGTCAAGTGGCGCCGCTTTCCGTGGTCGTCAAAAAGTTTGGGATGGATTGGAACATCAACTCCCCTCCGCCTGCACAGGCGAGGGTTAAAAGAAATCGAGCTACACATGATAACCATTCGTGAAGCATGGTCAGGTCTCACGACCGCTTGCATCAGAAAAAAATAAAAGTAAATAACAGAGGGAGAAGAGAATCCGTGACTGCGGGGGCAAGCCTGCTGACGGGAGTAGCAATTGCCCCCGCAGTAAGCACGTTGAATAGGACCTGAAAACAACCCTGAACAATATTTTGATCCTCCGCGAAACTGAAGCTTGAAAGGATGGGGGGCTTCAAAAAAATTGGGACAGGTCCGTAGAGATGCGCGTCGTAAGTGCCCACATTACAATTCAGCGTCTAGCTGCGAAATCCTCAAAGAAAGAAAAGGTACGTAATTAATGGTATGCTAAGCTAGATGCGGAATGAGGATCATTTCTCTGCCACGTGGCCAAGTCCACCTCAACGTACAATGGAATATTCACATTTCACGTTCAATATTGTCTCCTAATTTTTCCTAGGCATCAAGAGAGCAGTGGTGTTAGGAAATGAAGGAGTATCAGGAACGAACAAATAAAACTGGAAAGAAGCAGTCAGGCACGGAGCCCCACCCGTGGCGAATATTACTGCGTGTGGTTCACCGTTTCACTGTATCACTGATTTCACGGACCATTTGTTAGGCGTCATGAGCGGACATAATACCGGTGGCGCCGCTCTGGTGGTGAGTTTGTGAAGGAGCACCACTAGATTGGGCTCGCTAATGTTTAATGCCATATTCTAGTTTCTACAGGAGGTGTAAGTATTTTCCAATGGTCAAAGTTCAACAACATTGAAATAAAGCTCTCTTATGAGGTGTATTTGTTTTATTATCAAATCATTTCACCATGTCACTTTGTCCTCAAAGTGAAATGGGAGCAATTGGTCACTGAACTTTTTGTAATACAATTGCGTCATGCATCGTCAAGCGCCGAAATTTGCTCCCCAGAGGACCCGTAGAGCCGCTGAGAGGCGTCACGACAAAAAAAATGTTCCAGCCTTGATCAATACGAAACAACATCGGCTCTGCCATGCCAAAATTGTGTAGGGGAAATTTACGGTCGTAGATGCATTCTTTCCATTGAACGCTCATGAGCATAAAGTTCTTGAACAATATTGAGGTAACCTGTCGGCCTCAACTTCAATAGTGTCGGAAATAATGCGAGACATATCGCCAATCGTTTCAAATATGAAAACATGCCTGTAACCTTGGCTTTGGGACCATTAACGTTCAGGGAATTACCGCCCACCATTAACCATCAACCCGACCGCCAACAATGGCAGTCGGTCGGCGGCAAGCCGCGGGCGCTGCCGCCTATAGTGCATGAAGACTAGAATATAGTTCCAGAAGATAATTCGCAAGGCAACAATATGTGCAATATATCAGTGTAAGTGGCAATGAAATTGAAATCTTAAGGCAAGCCAATTTAATGAATGAACATCTCATCATGTTTTTTTTTAGACAGAGTCCCATGAATTGCAATTATATTACTTGCGCACACACTAGTGAGCATCCGGCCGCGCTTGTCGCGGACGCATATTTTAGAGATCTTGAATGGGATCAGGAACCTACGTGTTTTCTTTCTTTAACTAGGCATCCCCCGATGTCCACAATAGCATCGCGTCTGACGCCTAACGCCACTGTTTCACTTCTCATTCCAACACTTGCTCAAAGAAACCATTTCTCTATTGGAGACGACGAGACGGCAGAGGCACAGTGCACTGGACGAAGACGACAGATGAAGCGAATGAGCGGAGGTGTGTGTGGTGGTGGTGGGGGGGGGGGGGTTATGTTTAGGCCTTTCAGACCATAAAGGTCATTTTCGCCGCTTTTAATGCGAGTGCGCTACATGTCTGTCTTTAAAGCGAGTGTTTGCAAGCAAAGATGACGGAGGTGTTGAAGCGCCGCTTATATATAAAGACAGGAGCTCGTTACAATAAGAAAAAGAGAGAGAGAGAGAGAGAGAGGGGTCGACAGTATGCAGGGACACCCCGCACCTGGGCGGCGGCCGGCGTTAAGAAAACACGCAGCACAGATAAGGGCGGCGCGACCGGGCCGCCCCGTCGGCCTGGAGAGCGAGTCGTACACTGGAAGTGCAGCGCCGGCGTCCAGCCCGATGTCACAGCTGTCCGCGAACCGCAGGTCGCAGTGCCACATGCAGTGTCTGTCGGCAACACTCTGAGTTACCCAATAGCTCACGGAATTAAAAAAACGTAAAACAGGAATATTGAAAGATCAACGTAGTGTCCTCAGCGTGTACTTGCTTACCTCCGCTGGATCAGCACAGGATTGCCGTATCACAGGAGCATTGTTTGTGTCAGTGTCGCGTCTTGTGATGGGGTACATGAATTGCGTACCAGCCAGGAGAGCATTGCAAACTTTCAATGACGCATTCACTACACAGAACTTATCGGTCATTTGTTATGGGTGGGGCGCGAATGATCAATTCTGGTCGAAGCGCCCTAAAGCCCAAATAACTAACTGTTATGGGTGGGTATTTGTACGAATCACCGTCCTATGGGAAATATTCGAAAGGCATTTCGGATGTTTACTCATCAAACTGCGAATTTACGACCGTTTTTTTCGGTCCACCCCGAAGGTCACCCATGAATGTTTCGGACCTTGGTAGAGTATTGGTAGGGTAGCCACCAGATTTAGCCTGATGCGTGGGTGGAGCTTTGGTGTCAACAGCACTGGTGTTGATTTCTGAAAATCATTGTGGAGGGGGGCACAATACATGAAGACAATGGACGAACTCAAATGGATTGGGGCACACTCCATGTATGTTGGGTACATGCAAAAGACCTTCCTGAGAAATGCTATGAACACCATGGGAAGCACCACCTGAGGTTTTCGAACGAACTTGGAAAACTTCACTGGTGTCGGCACGACCGATCTTAATCACTCTCACACCTATGACCGAACAGCAATGCAAAACAAGATCATTATTCATTACGAAATACCAGACAACACCTCGTTGCCAACCGTCCCTGCCGCCTCCGACTCCGGGCGCCGTCAGCTGGCCAGCCAGCTGACTGTGCCCGGTACGGGCCGCAGCAGAAGGCCGCCGCACGCCGGACGGGTCGGTTGTCGCGGTGGGGTCGCGCGGCTGCCAGCGAGAGCGGCGCCGAGTGAAGGTGGAGTCGTCGGCCCAGCTGCCCTGTCCGCACTGACTGCCCCGCTGTCCGCTGGCGAGACGTTGGAATGCGAGACGGGCCGAAGGGGAGCGACAGGTGAGCGTCTGCTGTCGATCACACCCAGCCGACAAGGCCACGCGCGGAAGGTCGGGCGTGGGCGGACGGCGAGTGGAAGTGCGCCGCTTGCACGGACTGGATGGACGCGGGCTGCGTGGACCAGTCAACCAGTGCCAGTGAGCGCGGACGAGTGGTGTGGAGTGGACACGGTGTGCGGAGCCCGTGCGGACTGAGCCCGCTTCTGCGCGCGACGCGGGCTGCCTGGACACACCGCCAGTGAGCGTGGACGAGTGGTGTGGAGTGGACACGGTGTGCGGAGCCAGTGCCGACCGAGCCCGCTTCTGCGCGTGACGCGCGCACCGACGCGCCATGGACAAGACGTTCGACAAGGTGGAGAAGACGATGGACCGGGTGGAGACGAAGGTGACGCAGCTGGCCTCGTCGACCATCCGTCGGGCGCCGATGTTGGGCCGCAAGATCACGCGCCGGCTGTCGATGGTGACGCGCGTGCCGTCGCTGCTCATCAATCGCAACTACCAGGTGACCGGGTCGCGCGACTCGATCCGGATCCGGCCGCCGCGGCCCAAGAAGGTGCGCTCGTTCCACGTGACCGTCGTGCTGCCCGACGAGACACAGCGCACGGTGAGTGCTGTGGCGGACCGGCCACCGACGGCTGACTGGTGCGCCAGGTCAGGTGCCACAGGTGTACCACAACGGTGCCACAGAAGTACCACAGCGGTACCACAGGAGTACCACAGCGGTACCACAGGAGAACCACAGCGATACCACAGGGGCACCACAGAGCTACCACAGGGGTACCACATGAGTACCAGTGGGGTACCACAGGAGTGCCACAGCGGTACCACAGGGGCACCACAGGAGTATCACCTGGGTACCACATGAGAACCACAGCGGTACCAAAGGAGTACCACCCGGGTACCAAAGGAGTACCACAGCGGTACCACAAGGGTACCACAGGAGTACCACAGAGGTATCACAGGGGCACCATAGAGCTACCACAGCAGTACCTGTCCTGGTGAAATTTGCCTCTCCGTGCCGCTGATTGAGCTGACACGACACGTGCGAATATTCGTGAATCTATGCGGTTTGCATTCAAAATGCAGGCGACACCCGCGTTATTTCCTTGATTTAATCAAGAGAGGAACCGTGAACAAAGAATGTTTTGATCTCCAGTGTATCGTCCATAACACATTTTACAGTGCACTTTACCACTCTTAACCACTCTGCACCGAATACTTTATTTTGAGAGGTCCAATGGATAAAAAGAAAGAAAAGACTTAATTGATAGTTGTACAAGGTATTGCATTTGTAAACTGAAAATATAAATATAAAAAGGTTACTGAAAGAAACAATACAAAAACAACAAAACAATAAAACCATGGACCTCGGGGCATGACATTGTCCATTTTACATCCCTCATGCAGCAAGCTTGTTCCCATTTCAAGGTGAGACATTTCGGATGTCATGGCTCCCTTATCCACCCTCTGGGTGCGTTGCAAGAAACAAGCATGTGCTCTCCAAACGTGAAATTGAACAGACACCTGCGAACCGATTTTGGAGCCAATCATCGTGTGTACTTCGTGATGCACATATATAGATGCAGGCGCTTCCGTTCGGGCAATCGCTTCTGGTGGGCGGCATGGTGGGGACTGGTGTTAGCAGGCCAGAATGCGGCACATTGCATGCAGTATGGCTGGATGCTCAGAGAGCAGTGTGCCGGGATACCGCTGTGACCCGTGGGTGTTTGTCCAATAGACAGCAGCGATTGTGGGGGCCGGCAGAAGGCATGCAAATACAAGAGAAAGGAAATAATTGGAAGAAAGAAACAAATAACGCTAGCTATTCATTGAGCTGGACGAGATCTCCCACTGCACTGTGGAAACAGGTTACTCAGCTAGTCGAGGTGTCGGCCTAATCTTCAGCACCTTGATCGTCTTCTCACAACTGTCACACCGCGTTGCACAGCTCTGTACGTGTATCGCGGGTGAGAATGCATAGTAGTACAAGTACTGTGTTATGTTATTACAGTGTACTTGTAATACATTGTTGTGCTGGAACGCCGATAAAAGGTGGCAAAAGTGCACCCATGTACAGCCAACTAACCGTTTTGCGGTGTAAATATGGGCATGTAGCTTGGTTTTCAAAGAGTTGTATATTCTAAGTTGCAAGGCTCTTTCGCATTCATCACACAACCCGGTGCTCGCCATTGTCGCTGCTCGAAGTGCCAACGTACACAGAATGAGTGAACTACTTTTACGATGCCATTCTCGCTGCACATTCCGCGGTCCGTGCACATTCCGCGGGAACTGGTGGCGACTGGCAACGCGGATGCTTATTTGGTAGATACTTTTTAATTCACTGTTCATGTTGGGTGATTCGATTTGACTTCATTTGATTCGACTCGATTCGATTTGAAGTATCAATTTCAAAGTGTATTGTGTGGTGCTGTCCTGATTAGGCTACCTTTACCTACGTTTGCCTTCCAATGCCAGAACTGCAAGTTGCCAATCCTGCCACATATTCAGCTGCGCCGAGGTAATTCCCTACATATTGGTAGCTGCAAGAGCGAAGACAGGAAAAAAATTATGCGGTTCTCATGGCTCCGGATTGCATGTGAGCACATGCAATTAATTAGGTTTCATATGGCTGGGAGCTTCTCATTCCCCGGCCAACTCACGCTCAAGCTACAAGATATTGCGCATGCCGATGATCCAACAATAGCATAGCTATTGCAACAATAGCATGGCTAATTGCCATTTCGAAATACAGAATAACTTCGTGCCGCAGACACACGGCGTTGCAGCGCGGCTATGAACTACTGGAAAAAAAACCAAGCACATGTTACGAAACCCAACCGTTTGGCTATGGGACTACACGTGAAGTGCCCTGACCTCAGCCAAAAATCCATGGGTTGCTGCACTTTTGCAAGTGAATGCGAAGAGGCTGCAGAAATATCTCTGAACGCGCGCCCAAAAAGGCATTTCCTTCAGCCCGAATCACTTCATGAGTTGTGCTCCTTCAGCCTGGCATCCAATTGCGAGTATGTTTGGCTTCGCTGCATGCATGTAATGTTGTGGTACATTGACATGTATTAATGTGCCAAAGAATCATTGATGGATAAGGAAATAAACGCAGCATTGCTCACAAGTAGTGAATATTGTAAAGCTATTTCTGATCTATTTTCACATGATTGTTGAGTCGTTTCAGCTCGTTTCTGATACTGTTGAGATAAATGGCGTAATGCGGTAAGTGGTGCATTGTGTTCAAAACACACGTAGGTAGAATGTTCCTGAACAAATAAGCTGATGTACTGTACTTCAGTGTTACTCACGACATCCTTCCGCTTCTTCATATTGGATGTGCGATCTCAAGGCATTTTTATGTATATTGCACGTCCACGTTTGCATCCACCTTCTTCCTGGTACGCCAGATATCTTCCTTCAGCCGCACACGATCCCGACATTAGCGTGGCAATTTGGCTCAGCACCGTGCACCCCGAATAAAGATAGAAGTATCCCCACACGCTGCCTCTGCGGGCTCGGATATAGCGATAATGTTGCACCACAGGGATATGAGCAGCTCGTGCTACGCGAGCTGCTCGTGCTACACGAGCTGCTCCTTACACTTTCGTTCCGGGATCGGATATATAGATCATGTCGCAGCCCAGGGATGTGAGCAGAGCGTCCAACACAGCATCCCCACACGCTGCCGTTGAGGGCCCGGATATAACGATCATGTCGCAGCCCTGGGAGACGCGCAGCGCGCGCAAAACCTGCCGCTCCACGTCCCACCGCCCGGCGGCCGAACCCGCCTCGGAGGAGCCGCTGATGCTGAGCGGAATGCGCACCCCAATTACGCACGCCATCATGCAGGCGGTAATTGCACACCGTGCGCCGGAGTGGACTGGCGGCGGGACACCGCACCGCCGTCGACGGTGTTGGCCCGCCGCGGCGACCGCCGACGAGTCCACATACCATGTGTTGCTAACAGGAGAGGCCTCTGAGTCCACAGGCCATGTGCTGCTCACAGGAGAGGCATCTGAGTCCACAGGCCATGTGCTGCTCACAGGAGAGGCATCTGAGTCCACAGGCCATGTGCTGCTCACAGGAGAGGCATCTGAGTCCACAGGCTGCCTGCTACTCACAGGAGATTCCTCGAGTCCACAGGCCGTGTGTTGCTCACAGGATATTCCTCGAGTCAACAGGCCGTGTGTTGCTAACAGGAGAGGTCTCTGAGTCTACAGGCCACCTGTCGCTCACAGGAGAGGCCTCTGAGTCCACTGGCCGTGTGTTGCTCACAGGAGATTCCTCGAGTCCACATACCATGTGTCTCCAGCTGAGTCCAGCACGATGTGTTTTTATGTCCGTGGGAGGAGTCCCTGTGTCCGTTGGACGGATCTCTGTATCCGTTAAGGAACTCCTGTATCCCTGCAAGGTAACTCTGTGTCCTTGGAATGGAATTCTGTATCCATTGGCTAAGGCTTCCCTGAATGAAAACTTGGGTCACGGATAAGACTTTGATAAGACTTCCATGGCTGTTTTATGTGCTTGTGCATTAAGACGTGTTTCGTCCGTGTGCTAAGGTTTCCTTTTCCCAAGTCATGAGACTAAGTTGAGTGGATAAATTGTGAAATGGTATGGATGTCTGCGGGGAGATGGTTTTAAATTCCAGGCACTCACACTGCTATTTTGATTATGACATCTGTATTCTGTTCCCTGCGGTCTAAACGTTATTTGCATAAGTATCCGAGCGATTACACCTCGATGTGGCGTCACCATCACCACGCCATCTCCCACCTGACATCGCTAACGGACGGTAGACATAGTGAGGGCTGATGACAGGTTCCTCTGAACCTCGGTCCCCTCCCCCTCCCCTCGACACCGAACCGCAAACCGACCGCGGACGGCGAGAGGGCCACTGACAGGTGCCTCCCGACTCCTTCAGCCGCGAGTATGGCCGCGCCGCCGCAGCTATCCTGTCATTACGCGATGATGGCTCTCAGCCAAGTCATCGTGACGCCCGAGGCGCCTCGCTCAGCTGACCCGCAAAGTCCTGCACTCCCGAGGAGTAACTGTGCGTCGTCGGATTATTCGGCCGTCACCACCCCACTGCTTGGCCAGGCTTCAGAGCAGCTTGTGTCTGGCGGTTGCGCAGCGCCCCGCCCCCGGGGACTGGTGGGGGTGGCAGTCCCGAGTGGTGGGATCAGCGCCAGCTCTGCATCCCATGGCACTGATAGGGGGTCCGACGGTCCTGTTAGGGAGTCTGACGGTACTGGAGGAGGTCTGGCGATATTGATAGGGGGTCCGACGGTATTGGGGGAGGCATGACGGTACCGATAGTGAGTCCCACGATACTGATAGGGGATCCGACGGTAGTGATGGGGGTCTGACTGTATTGGGGGAAGTCTGACGGTATTCATGGGGGGTCCGACGGTACTGATAGATGGTCCGACGGTACTGAAGGAGGTCTGACGTTACTGACAGGCCGACAGGCGTCCCGTAAGTAGTAAGAAGGAAGCGGCGTAGTCGCGTGAATCCGGACGGAGCGTGGAGCGGCCATCGCCGTGTGATAGTGTGGGACTGTCCGGCGACCATCAGTCGTGATTTCTGACGTCGTGGGAGTCCGGATGTCCGAGGCCGGTGCTCCGGCGGCGGCGGCGGCGGTACTGCCGCCACCACCGCCGCCGCCGCCGCCACGCAGTCGGGACGCAGGTGTCGGTGGCAGCCGACAAGGAGCAGGCGGGCAGTCGAGGAAACAGGCGACATGAGACCCGAAACGGGACATGAACTGGGGCTAGATGCATGCTCAACCGACAGCGGATACACACCTGACGGGCAACAGGGGGAAGTGGTGGGTCAAAACGGCTTCAGACAAGAACTCGGACGAGGCGGTAATTCCATCGGCCGCAAGCAGATTTGTCTCCTGGTCTATAGACAGCTCAGAAACCCCTCTGTGGAATTCGGGATTGATGTGACTGTTTACATATTCGATGCTTCACATACACGCACACACACGTGCGCACACATTTAAATTGAAGGCGGCACAATTAGAAACGGCTTCTGTCTCAGCATCTCAACTGTATCACGACAATCCGACCAATTCCGGGTCGTGAGGAATCCCGCTACGAGAAGCTTATTTGCCCTGTGTGGATCTGAGTGGGACGCCTTGGAGCGTGACGGCGCCCAGTTGGGCTCGCTCGCGTGAGCTCTGGTGCCGAACGGGTGGACCGCGTCAGCACTGTGGGACACCGTAAGACGCTGCAGGAAGTTGTAGGACGTTCTGGGACGCTGCAGGACGTTGTAGTACGCTGTGTGACGCTGTAAGACACTGAGACGTGATAGAGCGATGTAGGACGCTGTAGGACGCTGGATCGCGTAGTAAACGGCCGTCATGAGTGACAGTGCGGTGCCCGCCTGTATTGGAGCCGCGGTCCAACAGGCGCCGCGAGCAGCGTATTGTCCACCCCCAACATGTCTGCTGTCTGTTGCTGAGCTGGTCCCGGTGCGCGCCTGTATTGGAGCCGCGGTCCCACAGGCGCCGCGAGCAGCGTATTGTCCACCCCCAACATGTCTGCTGTCTGTTGCTGAGCTGGTCCCGGTGCGCGCCTGTATTGGAGCCGCGGTCCCACAGGCGCCGCGAGCGGCGTATTGTCCACCCCCAACATGTCTGCTGTCTGCTGCTGAGGTGGTCCCGGTGCTGGTGGTCCTCCTTCGGCTGTACTCGCTCCAGTTATACTGCGTCGGTCTAAACTTTTCGCGAAAATGCGTTTGTGACTGAGTGCATTCCAATCTGGGGCTGTAGAAGCTGTTTGGGTCTGACCACAGGGTATCTCACGATCTGTTCAGGTAGCTCGGGGAGCAGGGAGCACATTGTGGGGACTAAACCGAACGTCTTCGGTGGCGTACTCATCGCCATGACGAGCCAGGATGGGGCTCAAGATAATGTCATGGCGGAGACTGGATGGCACCTGACAGACGGGAACCTGGAACGCCCTAATAATTGAGGGTCGACGTGGAGAAATGAGCTGTGGATGACTGGCAGCCAGTGGGGGAGGTGGTACACATGGTTTAGGATGATGCTCCGGAATAGGAAGTGTCTGTGAAAATTCGGACGGCCACATTTTGCATGACCGAGCTCCATATGGGCACGTCGTGTAGGAGATTCGCATGCTAACGTTTTGATAGGCCGGAATTTCGTATGAGAATGTCGTACGAGCAAATTTCTGATGAATAAATGTTTCCGGTTGTAATTCGTGTGACTAAGCTTCGTGTTAGTTGACCTTCCCTACGGCATGTTCCGTAAATGTTGTAATTTAATTGCACAAATACATTAGTAACATGAAGTGACTACAACGTAATTAAGCATACTCCCAACAAAAATTACATGCGAGTTTTAGCGCTCGAGCTTTAGATAATTCACAAAAGGAGAATAGTTTTGACTGTTGGCGATCGCTTCCCTACAAGGCCAAATTATAGTTTAAATTTGAACTTACAATTGGAGTTAAGTTAAATTTGTATGTAGATTTAAAAGCCAAGCAAGCATTTAAGTGTATGTTGTTTATTCTACACTAGCCTGAGCTCCACTACACTTAAAGCCGCCACACTTCCGCCACACACCACGTCCATGTCTCGCTCTCGGCGTCGGTGCTGGCGGGGACGAAAGCGGTCAGTTGTCGCCTATCGGGCCCCTTGAGACGTCGGGGCGCACCACCCCAACACCCAGCCCCACTCGCACGCCCAACGTCAACAACCGACGCGCTCCACTGGGCAATCAGCCTGTGGAGCGCGTCGGGCCGACGCTGGGAGCAGCGCCGCTCGGCCGCCGCCGTCATTATCGGCCGCGTCGGCGGCGGCACGGCAAAACACGGCCGCCTGAGCCGCGCGTGGACGTCTGCCCGTCTGATTACGGGGCCGCCGCCGGATACCCGCCGCGGCGGTCTAACGGCTGTATCGGCCCGTCACTCTTACGAGCAGCCACGCGGCCCACGTGTGTGTCACGATCACGTCACGAGCAGCCACGCGGCCCACGTGTGTCACGCGGCCCACGTGTGTGTCACGATCACGTCACGAGCAGCCACGCGGACCACGTGCGTCACGCGGCCCACGTGTGTGCCCCGACACGTCACGAGCAGCCACGCGGACCACGTGTGTCACGCGGCCCACGTGTGTCACGCGGCCCACGTGTGTGTCACGATCACGTCACGAGCAGCCACGCGGCCCACGTGCGTCACGCGGACCACGTGCGTCACGCGGCCCACGTGTGTGTCACGATCACGTCACGAGCAGCCACGCGGACCACGTGTGTCACGCGGCCCACGTGTGTGTCACGATCACGTCACGAGCAGCCACGCGGCCACGTGCGTCACGCGGACCACTGCGTCACGCGGCCCACGTGTGTGCCCCGACACGTCACGAGCAGCCACGCGGACCACGTGTGTCACGCGGCCCACGTGTGTGTCACGATCACGTCACGAGCAGCCACGCGGACCACGTGTGTCACGCGGCCCACGTGTGTCACGCGGCCCACGTGTGTGTCACGATCACGTCACGAGCAGTCACGCGGCCCACGTGCGTCACGCGGACCACGTGCGTCACGCGGCCCACGTGTGTGTCACGATCACGTCACGAGCAGCCACGCGGACCACGTGTGTCACGCGGTCCACGTGTGTCATGCGGCCCACGTGTGTGCCCCGACACGTCACGAGCGACAGTCAGTGGGCGCCCGGTGCGTTGCCACCGGCAACGTATCGCGAGTGTATGCTTTATTGCGAACACGTATTACGACGTACGCACACGCGACGAATTTGGAATCGTTCACCCAACCGAATTCGGGTGTCATTCGCTAAGTTCCAAGTTGTGTTTTCGGGGCATCAGAGCCACTATCGTGACGTCACCATCGTCTCGCTGTGAAAAAAAAAATGTTACGATTGCTCTACTCATATTATGACTTGCTCACATTATGATACTCTACTCATATTATGAGAATACTGTACTCATGTTATGAATCACACCTGATGCATGAAGCAGGAAGAGCTCCTTGCAGAAGGGTTGGCCTGGTTTTAGGGCTGCACACCATTGGGTGTGTCCACCAACACGTCAGCACGGGTGGACGCTGATACCAGAGGCGGAGATAACGTCCGACCAGTGTCACGGCATGTCACGGCATGACGTCCGGCCAGTGTCACGGGATGTCATGGCTTGACGTCCGGCCAGTGTCACGGCGTGTCACAATATGACGTCCGGCCAGTGTCACGGCATGTCACGGCATGACGTCCGGCCAGTGTCACGGCATGTCACAGCATTCAGTGTCCGACAACACAACCACAGTATCTGACACCACACCTGTAGCACACCACACAACACATGCAGTGTTGGAGGCATCAGCTCCACTGCAGCGTGCCTGGGGCCGGAAGATCGCTCCAGGTGGCTGCACAGATAACCACCAACTAATGTCAGGTGTCGATGGCTGGATCAGATGTGTGGATGGCTGAGCCGTCGGTGTTAACCAGCACATCCAAGGGGCCCCTTAAGGATAGAAATTGGCATAGTCGGAACCCGAAACCCTGCAAATGAACACCAACCCTAGCGTTTTGTGTCCGCACTCACCCGTCAGGAGCCGAACCAAACCCATCTATCTCCGCTCAACACGTGCTTATGACAATAGAGACCACCCTGCCACTACCACTCCTCCGACCCGAAAGTAATCCGAGAACCTTTGCTCATCCCGAACTCACCCCTGAAGAAAATCCTGGGTGTACCACAACAGGTGTTGATGGCTGAGTTGCAAGCACCAATAGCTGAGTGTTGATGACTGAGTTACAAGTGCCAATGGCTGAGTGTTGATGGTTGAGTTGCAAGTGCCAATGGCTGAGTGTTGATGGCTGAGCTACAAGTGTCAATGGCTGAGTGTTGGTGGCTGAGTGAGTTACAATGCCGATGAACCCGCCTCAGCGCGCTTCCCCAGCCTGCAGTATGCCTCAGTGCTGCGGACGACCGCAGCTCGCCGGGTTGGCTGACGAACGTGAAGTGCATCAACAAAAACGCACAGACGGTATCGAATTCAATTGAAGCTGGTCGTGATTGTACCCCTGAGAGCCAGCGACGGAGATAATGGCCTTTCAGCTGTCCACGATGAAGGCGATGAGGTGGGGTCGTGATTGTACCCCTGAGAGCCAGCGACGGAGATAATAGCCTCTCAGCTGTTCACGGTGAAGGCGATGAGGTGGGACCGTCTCGGTCGAAGCACAGCTCCTGAAGCGAACCGAAATGTCTCCGATTGTCGACAATGCGAGCGGCTCACTTGAAGATGATGAATTCCTCCAGTGATGGGGCAGAGCGCCCACCTGCCGTAATTCGTGCGCGGTACGATGTTCTCTGGGAAGACAGCCACCCTTCAGACCTAAAAACAACGTCTTTTTTATTCACATGCGGCCAGTGTCGAGTTCCCAGGCTGCAGTTGTTGGCAGCCGTTTCTGGCCTGCGCATCCCTTGCTTGTCTCGTTAATTAGAGGATGTCACGTGACGAAAGAGACCAACAAGCTCGCCTGATATCGCAGGGATGACAACAAGATCACTGCCTTGCATCTGTTTGTCATTCAGTATGTGCCTCACACGCACAAAGTGCAGCACAGGGTGCATTCCTCATGCTGTATGCGACGTCAAGCTTCTCAGAAAAATTAGCCTCACGGGGATAATGATGGGCCTTGAATTTCGTAATATTAATATATGATCACTGCACTATGAAGAGCAATGTACGATGAACATAAAATTGGCACAAGCAGGGAGCATTGGGAGCAGATAATAGTTTGTGCCTCGCATTTCGACTAGGACTCATGCATGAGGCGCTGCCATACCTTTGGATACTGTTCTTTCTCGGGATTTGATTATGTTCCGGAACTTTGCTCTGTCCCCTGATCCTGTTCTGTCCGAGGACTGTCCCGTTCCGGAACTCTGTTCTGCCTCCAGACGCCGCTCTGTCCCGAGACCCTGCCCTGTCCCGGGACTCTGGCCAGTCTCGGGACTCTGGCCAGTCCGGGGACTCTGTTCTGCCCCCAGACCCTGTTCTGTTCCGCCCTGTCTCGGGACCGGTGATTCCCCGATGCGGCGCGGCCGCCGGGACGCGCCGGTACAGACGGCTCGGCGGCCCGGAACACCATGTCAAAGCACCCATCAGCGTGGCGGCTGGTGTTTACGCGGCTGCCGGCTGTTTGCAGTTGGAGTGTAATCGCTCCTAATTGGCGACCGCGCGGCGGCAGGGTGTCGACGCCGACCCGGTGGCGATCGGAGCCGGTGGGAGGCGGTCACCGAGCACGCGAGACTCCTCCACTCTCCGAGATGTTCAGGGTGCGGGACAGTGGTTATCCCTGGCGATACTCGGCTTGTAAGAGAGGTGTAGTCCCGGAGAGAGAGAGAGAGAGAGAGAGAGAGAGAGAGAGAGAGAGAGAGAGAGAGAGAGAGAGAGAGAGAGAGAGAGAGAGAGAGAGAGAGGGAGAGAGAGAGGAAAAGAGAGCGACACACACGCAGAGCGTAGACTGAGGTGCATAGAAGCCGTTTCCTTGCATATTCAGGTTTCGCCAGAGGGAAGGATCATTTCCGGTGATGCTGAGAGCCGTCTCCGGACTGATCCGCATACTGAAGTGACGTGACCGTCGAGACCGGCCAGGAGTCGAGAGGGGAGCGTCAGCGGCGCCGTTGATGGCGTTAGGCGTGGGCCGCGGCCGAGGACGGCCCGAGGTCAAGGCTCCCAGGTCCCAGATCAGAGCAGCGAGATAGTCGGCGGTCCGGCCTCCCGGGCATTGGGCGGGTCTGAGCTGCGACATGGTGAGCGTGTCGCACTCCAGGATGGTCAGAGGTCAGGGCCCCAGGATGAGCCCAGGGCGCCGGCCTGGTCACGGGCTCCGTGGCACAGTGTGCCCGCGCCGCCGGAGGTCCCACGGAGGTCCCACAGCGGTCCCATGGCGGTCCCATAGCGGCACGCACACGTGCCGTGCGACTTGACAGTCAAATCACGTCTTCTCCAACAGAAATGACTCCAGACGAACACCGGACAAATGTTATCCACGCGAGCGGACGACAGGTGTGATTATTTCTTGAAATGCTGGCGACCGACAAGACATCTCTCAGCCTTTGTTCAGCTGGGGAGGAGAAATGGGTGCAGTCCAAGGATTTTCGGCGATGGCGGACAGAAATTGACAGCTTAAAGCGAAAATAAAGCCTCATAAAACCGTTTATTGCTTTTGAACATTTTACGTAATTGTTTCATTGTGATTATCAAGTAGGGCATTCAAATTGTTTGGCATTGTGATGCGTCATGGAGGTCTTAATGCATGCTTTGAAGTTGAAGGAGAGGGATGCACGTCGATTCACGCGTATGAATTCACGTGTATGAAGTTCCATCCATGTACCCCTACACAGGTAAATTGGCGAAGCGGTAGCTCGCTGGGTTCGCCTCTGACAGCTGCAACATCTCCACACCCTTTGCGTGCCGTCTGAGGAGCGGCCGGTGCAGTGATGACAGTCACAGGTGAGGCGGTGGTGGCGGCGGCTGCTGGCTGCCGGTGGGGCGTCACCGTGCTGGTCGTGCCACCCTCCGCCGCCGGTCGGTCTGCGAGGGGCCGGCGGGGCGTCACTACCTGAGAAGGCGGTGGTGGCGGCGGCTGCTGGCTGCCGGTGGGGCGTCACCGTGCTGGTCGCGCCACCCTTCGCCGCCGGTCGGTCTGCGAGGGGCCGGCGGGGCGTCACTACCTGGAAGGCGGTGGTGGCGGCGGCTGCTGGCTGCCGGTGGGGCGTCACCGTGCTGGTCGCGCCACCCTCCGCCGCCGGTCGGTCTGCGAGGGGCCGGCGGGGCGTCACTACCTGAGAAGGCGGTGGTGGCGGCGGCTGCTGGCTGCCGGTGGGGCGTCACCGTGCTGGTCGCGCCACCCTCCGCCGCCGGTCGGTCTGCGAGGGCCGGCGGGGCGTCACTACCTGAGAAGGCGGTGGTGGCGGCGGCTGCTGGCTGCCGGTGGGGCGTCACCGTGCTGGTCGCGCCACCCTCCGCCGCCGGTCGGTCTGCGAGGGCCGGCGGGGCGTCACTACCTGAGAAGGCGGTGGTGGCGGCGGCTGCTGGCTGCCGGTGGGGCGTCACCGTGCTGGTCGCGCCACCCTCCGCCGCCGGTCGCTCTGCGAGGGGCCGGCGGGGCGTCACTACCTGAGAAGGCGGTGGTGGCGGCGGCTGCTGGCTGCCGGTGGGGCGTCACCGTGCTGGTCGCGCCACCCTCCGCCGCCGGTCGGTCTGCGAGGGGCCGGCGGGGCGTCACTACCTGAGAAGGCGGTGGTGGCGGCGGCTGCTGGCTGCCGGTGGGGCGTCACCGTGCTGGTCGCGCCACCCTCCGCCGCCGGTCGGTCTGCGAGGGGCCGGCGGGGCGTCACTACCTGAGAAGGCGGTGGTGGCGGCGGCTGCTGGCTGCCGGTGGGGCGTCACCGTGCTGGTCGCGCCACCCTTCGCCGCCGGTCGCTCTGCGAGGGGCCGGCGGGGCGTCACTACCTGAGAAGGCGGTGGTGGCGGCGGCTGCTGGCTGCCGGTGGGGCGTCACCGTGCTGGTCGTGCCACCCTCCGCCGCCGGTCGCTCTGCGAGGGGCCGGCGGGCCGGCGGGGCGTCACTACCTGAGAAGCACGTACCGGCCACACTCTGGGCGTGACGTCACCATCTGAGGAGCACGTACCGGCTACACTCGGGATGAGGCGTCACCACTGGAGGGGCACGTACCGGCGAAACTCGGGGCGAGGCGACGCCACATGAGAAGCACGTACCGGCAACACTCTGGGCGAGGCGTCACCACAGGAGGGGCACGTACCGGCTACACTCGGGATGAGGAATCGTCACCTGAGGAGCACGCATCGGCCACACTCGGGGCGTGACGTCACCACCTGAGAAGCACGTACCGGCAACACTCTGGGCGTGACGTCACCATCTGAGGAGCACGTACCGGCTACACTCGGGATGAGGCGTCACCGCTGGAGAGATACGTATCGGCCACACTCGGGGTGAGGCGTCACCACTGAAGGTACACGTGTCGGCAACACTCTGGGTGAGGCGTCACCATTTGAGGAGCACGTTCCGGCCATACTCGGGGCGAGGCGTCACCACTGTGGGAGCACTGGTTATTCAGCCAGTCACCGCGGCAGGTCATATAACCACTGATCATTCGGCCAGTCACCGCGGCAGGTCATATAACCACTGATCATTCGGCCAGTCACCGCGACAGGTCATACAACCACTGATCATTCGGCCAGTCACCGCGGCAGGTCATATAACCACTGGTCATTCGGCCAGTCACCGCGGCAGGTCATATAACCACTGATCATTCGGCCAGTCACCGCGGCAGGTCATATAACCACTGATCATTCGGCCAGTCACCGCGGCAGGTCATATAACCACTGGTCATTCGGCCAGTCACCGCGGCAGGTCATATTGCCACTGGTCAGTCAGCCAGTCACCACGGCAGGTCATATAACCACTGATCATTCGGCCAGTCACCGCGACAGGTCATATAACCACTGATCATTCGGCCAGTCACCGCGGCAGGTCATATAACCACTGGTCAGTCAGCCAGTCACCGCGGCAGGTCATATAACCACTGGTCATTCGGCCATTCTCAGCGGCAGGTCATATAACCACTGGTAATTCGGCCATTCTCAGCGGCAGGTCATATAACCACTGATCATTCGGCCATTCTCAGCGGCAGGTCATATAACCACTGATCATTCGGCCATTCTCAGCGGCAGGTCATATAACCACTGGTCATTCGGCCATTCTCAGCGGCAGGTCATATAACCACTGATCATTCGGCCATTCTCAGCGGCAGGTCATATAACCACTGATCATTCGGCCATTCTCAGCGGCAGGTCATATAACCACTGATCATTCGGCCATTCTCAGCGGCAGGTTATATAACCACTGGTCATTCGGCCATTCTCAGCGGTAGGTCATATAACCACTGATCATTCGGCCATTCTCAGCGGCAGGTCATATAACCACTGATCATTCGGCCATTCTCAGCGGCAGGTCATATAACCACTGATCATTCGGCCATTCTCAGCGGCAGGTCATATAACCACTGATCATTCGGCCATTCTCAGCGGCAGGTCATATAACCACTGATCATTCGGCCATTCTCAGCGGCAGGTCATATAACCACTGATCATTCGGCCATTCTCAGCGGTAGGTCATATAACCACTGATCATTCGGCCATTCTCAGCGGCAGGTCATATAACCACTGATCATTCGGCCATTCTCAGCGGCAGGTCATATAACCACTGATCATTCGGCCATTCTCAGCGGCAGGTCATATAACCACTGATATTCGGCCATTCTCAGGGCAGGTCATATAACCACTGATCATTCGGCCATTCTCAGCGGCAGGTCATATAACCACTGATCATTCGGCCATTCTCAGCGGCAGGTCATATAACCACTGATCATTCGGCCATTCTCAGCGGCAGGTCATATAACCACTGATCATTCGGCCATTCTCAGCGGCAGGTCATATAACCACTGATCATTCGGCCATTCTCAGCGGCAGGTCATATAACCACTGATCATTCGGCCATTCTCAGCGGCAGGTCATATAACCACTGATCATTCGGCCATTCTCAGCGGCAGGTCATATAACCACTGGTAATTCGGCCATTCTTAGCGGCAGGTCATATAACCACTGGTAATTCGGCCATTCTCAGCGGCAGGTCATATCGCCACTGGTCTCCTTCGGTGGCGAGGCTGAAGCACAACTCGGATTTGTCCGGACAGATGACCATCTCTGGTGCCGCACCCTTCACCTCCAATGAGTGGGCGGCAGCCAGCCGGACCCAGCCGTAGCCAGACCGTAGCCTGCGGCGCCCAGCCATTGTCATGAGCGCCCGACTGGCCCCGACCTCTGCGCAGCTGTCCTTGACCTCCACTCAGCTGCCCTTGACCTCTCCCATCTGTCCCTGACCGGTGCTCCACTGACATCTGACCAGCTGTCCCTGACCTCAACTCAGTTGACTGACTAATGCTCAGCTGTCCCTCACCACTCCCAGGCTGCCCTGATCTCCGTTGAGTCGTCCCTGAAATCGGTTCAGCTGTCCCTGACTGGTGCTCAGCTATCCCTGACCGCTGCTCAGCTGTCTCTGACCTTGGCTCAGCTGTCCCTGACCGCTGCTGAGCTGTTCCTGACCTCGGCTGAGCTGTCTCTGACAGCTACTCAGCTGTCACTGATCTCTGCTCAGCTGTCTCTGACCCCGGCTCAGCTATCCCTGACCGCTGTCTGCCGGTGCGTCGGTCCGTCACTGGAGCGGGAGAAGGTGGATTGAGATGTAGACCGCAACGCCCGCTCTGGATGGTGGGCAGATAAGCGGCGGACTCGCGGTCAACCAGTCGAACCCACACGGAATCGATCCCACCTGATAGTGGCCGATAATCGGCGGAAATTCACCGGTCGCCCGTTCCCCATTAGGACTCAGCGTTCTCCTCGCTCCCCATTAGCACTCGGCGTCCTCCCCGCGCCTCATTGGGACTAGGCATCCTTCCCGCTCTCCAGTTGTTAGTATTCGGCGCTTTTCTCTCTCCTCATTAGGACTGGATGTCCTCTCCGCTTGCCATTGTAACTCGGCGATATCCTCACTCCCCGTTGGGACTCGGACAGCCTCGGTTAGCATTAGGAACTGTTGTCCTAGTTCTTCATTTGACTCGGCGTCCTCGCTCCCTGATCGTCCAACTGCTATATCAGTGTCATCGACTGACGCCTGTGCCGGACCGTGGATGTCGAGTTGTCAAATGTATTTTGAAATCCAAATTTCGACTTTTGGTCAAAATTCTGATCCGAAATGAGTTACACACAATGATAATTAAAAACAAATTGGACGGTCATCACCTTCAATGAAAATTGCCTATAGGCAACATTTCGAAAACAGGTTGTTTGTAGCCATTTTACCATAAACCAAAAAAAGGTGCCCACTGCCTATCTACCCAGCATCCATTTGCATCAGCATGATTGCAAGAAATTATTCAACATAGCAACTAAGTGTCTTTACCTTGTTATGTGGTATCTTAAAAGCACAGAGGAAAGGCACTGCACAACAAGATGCAATTCTAGCTTCTTTGCCCACCCAAATTTGAAGCCATCCTACCAAGGGCATGGGATTTGGAAAAAAATCGCTAAACCAAATTGCTTTTGAGGATGACTTTCCATGCAACATCCATAGGGTTCATGGTTAAGGTTCCGAAGATGTGTGTGGGCAACCAGTTACTACCAGTTTGTAAACGTTTGAAAACTCTAGGGAATGCTGACAAAATGAGCATAAGGTACACGCTACTTAGCTAATGCAATTCAAGTGACATCATTCGCTGCATATTGACACAGGAGTATGGGTTCATTACTGTATGCGTTTCTACATTTTCATAGTGTGAATGGTACCCAGGCCATCCAGTTCACACTTGGTCGGTAATGGTTAACCTGTCACTGGTGAACAGCTACAAAATCGATTATGGACATTGCTTAAGTGATGTCGGATTAAAGAGCTTTATTTTGCGGCTTTATCTGTAATGGTCATTCGCCCGACCTTCCCTTCAATATTTATAGAATAGACACTAACACTAGAATAGACGATAAACATTCGTGACGTCATCCGGATATACCAACAAACCACTTCGGACGACAGGCAACTGGAAGCGGTCACTTTTCGAAGGACGTTTATGGTGAGATGGGATATTCTTTCCGTAAACAAAAATAATCCACGGACAATGTCATTTGCAGTCCCGGTTTCATTTCTTGAAGAAGTCAATCAAGATCACTCATATTTGTGTGGCCTTTTGCTAACTTTCTGGAAGTGGTCACTTACTCATTTGAAGCCACATCCAAAGGCCCACTGAAACATTTTACGGTGGGCCTAAGTGGTATGCTGATAAGATAAGGATAAGATAAGGATATGCTGACGCCAATAAGGAGGCGGTGCATGCAATGGCAGCAGATAATCCTCCGTATTGTTCAAGGGGCACCCACAAGTATTGTAAATAAGCTTGCACACTGGTGTTTAATGTGAATGGTCACACATAGATCTAGATTGATATTCGATAACCTGCTTTTAAGCACCAGTACGACATGTGTAGGCCCTAAGGCTAACAATACATTCAAATTTATGGAAGGTAACATCCATTAACTATAGCCTATGCATGGATGCCTCCATAACTAATTGCTGACCTGATGAGATGCGCGTCTAAGCTGGCAGTACATTCACATGCACAGACCTAAGTCATTATTAAGCGTTATAAAACTGACAGCGAACGTGCAATTCAGGGAGAAGGTAAACTGATTGCCAAGAACGGCCTGATGTTAAATATTAAAGTAGGGCTTTTCCTCGACTGGACTTCAGCTTGGAAAAATCGTGCACCAGGTCGTCCACCAGAGGTCGACTGGAGTTTGGTTTGAGAGTTGCTCAGCATAGCAACGCTAGTGCCGATGGTCGGACGGTGAGTGCCGAGTGGTGGGCTTTGAGTGCCGAGTGGCGGGCCTTGAGTGCCGAGTGACGGGCGGTAAGTGCCGACTGGTGGGCCGTGAGTGCCGGGTGTCGCCGCGACAGCCACGGTGGCAATCAGCGCCGGTGGGAGGTAGCCGGTGGGTAGGCACGGCGGAGAGTCGCGCCTCCGGCTGCCGCCGACGCGCCACCTGGCGCCGCCGGCCGGAATGCCGCGTTCGTCACGCCGCGTGCTGCGCGACGCGTGACGCCACGCCCACAGGGCGGCGGTACTGGTGACGACGCTGGTGACCGACCACCGCTGGTGATGACTTCGTGTGCCCAGTCGGCCAACCGTTGCGGTGGTTGTACGGCAGCGGTCGAGGTGTTTGTACGCTTGCGGGCGGGTTGTAAGTTTGATTCCCGCCACAAAGCAAATAATACTGATTAGACGAGGCAGACATGCTGTCGGGATTAAACCATTAGCGGTAAGCGATCGAACGATCGTGACACGGGACCACAGGTCTTCTGTGACCTCCGGTCAAGAAGTCCGGCTGGATTTCCCACATCCGACAGCCTATCCTCGGTCGCGGTCACTCGGTTCCTTTCCATCGAAAGCGCCAGTTTTATTTTCATTCCGCTTGGTACATCTGTGCTGGCCGGACCACCTTACACACTTCATGTTTCGACTGTATTTGCTGATTCGTGCTCTTCCGCAGGTACTTGACGATGCTCCTCCCCAGCTCTCCCCCGCTGTCGACGAGATGCCCATCCACCTCTGGAGTGTCTGGGATCCTTGTTCCCATCTCAGCGTCCGTGGAATCCTCGCTCCTCTCATGGTCGAGAGGAGGATCTAGCCACTCCTCCAGCCGTCAGCTGGAGAGCCCGGCCGCTCCTGCCGTCGCGGCGGCTGGACGCGGTCGCTGACCTTGGCACCATCTGTCGGTACTTCACCTGGCGGCGGCGCCGGTCCAGCTGGCCACGGAGCCCGTGTTATCCACCGCACGGACATCAAGACTGGAGCCCTCTCACCATACCAATGTGGGGGAGGGGCGAGTGGTCCGGGTTCGAACATTTCAGATTTAATAGGGTGCATTAGCAGGGTACCGAACCAGGGGGGGGGAGGAGTCGGGACCCTCTGACCCATCCGGGATCTCCACCTGTGACACATAGTTCTAACTGTCTATGTGTAAGCATGTATGTACATGCGTGCATGCATGCATGCACGCATACACACACGCATGTACACATACCAACACACACACGCACATGTATACATGCATGCAAATATGTATTAATTAATATATATATATATATATATATATATATATATATATATATATATATATATATATATATATATATATATATATATATTATTCGCACATATCCGCATGCATTTCATGCTTTTTTCTTATATATTCCCACATTCACACGTGTCCTCATTCTCTCCTCTTCAATTACCCACCTGCTCTTTGTTCCCCTAGCACATTCATTTTCGTCCTCGCCGCACAATCTGCGTGTATCTGTTTAAAAAGTTGCTTCGTTCCCCGCTCGACAACCTCCATCCGTGTTTTCTTTTCATACACCGGTTATCAGATAGCCCGACGACTGAGTTTCCCTTCACTCCGTTCCAACTTGTAAATGCCAGGCGGGCGCAGCAACCTTCGTTGGGGGAAAAGTGCGTGTTCAATGAGCTGTCACACAAGCTTGTCTGGCATGCAAACGATGGCGTTTATAATCCAACATTCGCGTCGAACGACTTACCCTTTCGGCTGAGGAGCATCCAGCTGTTGTGGACCTTCCAGCTGTTGCACAACGTGCCGTCTACCACAACGTGCATGGTGGTATTGGCGTGGTCGGCCATATACAGCGGAACCTGCTGGTGTGATGGGACAGAGACGATTGCGACCTCGTCTCGGGAAGGCCATATACAGCGGGACCTGCTGGTGTGATGGGACAGAGACGATTGCGACCTCGTCTCGGGAAGGCCATATACAGCGGAACCTGCTAGTGTGATGAGACAGTGACGATTGCCACTGCGTGTCTGGGAGGGTGGCCGGCGATTCTGACACAGACACCCATAGCGCGGACCCATAATCAGGAGCAATTCACAAGAATTATTGTAGAGAGATTGGTCATGCCACTCCAAATATGATGGCCCATTGCGGCGAGTCGGGTGAGCGTAACACAATTCAATTTAGAGGAGCGGGCCGGCCGTGACCGCTGGCCGTAACCAGGCACAGCACAGACCCAGGATCGAGTCTTGTTTACGGTTACCGGATGGCTCGGTTCTCCTCTGTGGCCGCTCCGCGGGGCCGCTCGGTTCTGAAGACATGAACTCTACCTGTTTTTACCTCCAACTTTGTGAGTATATAGCGCTATGCATATCAGGAAATACACCCGGATAATTATTTAATGAATGTTAATAATTTAACCGCGTTGCAGACATGGCGTTAACCCTTGCCTACCGAAAGAATTTCGACCCGCATCCAACACCCGGGTTAGCTCCGGCCACTCCTCCCCCTCCCCCCAAACAAAAAATCGAGATCGAGCCGCGGGAAAAAAACAGTACGTTGCGTGCCGCGAAACAAATCTATTTTTTCACACCTTCACACATTCGGTTAATCAGTGATCCTTAAGAGCAGATCAAAGCAGATCAAAGCGTCCGGGAAGTTGTGTATCAACTTTTTAAACCGGACCATGCACCGAACATATTTGAGACGGAGACATGCATGTACAAAGCGCCGGAATGTGCTTCGGCTGGCACAAATCAGCCAGCATCTGATTCAACCTGGCGACATGTTTCGTCAGCTGGTCAGGTGGGATGAAATAATTGCAGTCTACGCCAAATGTGACATACAATTACTTGTGAAATCTTACAAATACATTCTTTTGGTCATGAAGGGTAAAAATCCTCTTTGAAATTGAAATGAGGTCCTAATAATATCGCAGACTGCATGTGCATTCGAGAACAAATATAAATAAACAGAGATCAATGAGTTATTTGATCTTGAGAGGGGTTCCGAGGAGACTGCGTGATCATAAAACATCTGTAGACATCAAGTGCGATTCACCTGAACACACCAGAGAGCAAACACAGCTTACTATGTCAGCAAAAACGTATCAAGCATGCCTCCGAAAGTACATCATAGTTCGGTGACGTGGTACAGCCTGACCAAACAAGAAAAGCAAGCCGCTGAAGGTATACCCAACCTCCATGCCCAGCAACAGCGTGCTACTGTCTGCTCTGCTTCCGGTGTTCGCCAGAAAATCGCTTGGAGAGACATCCACCTACTCGGATTGTGACCGCTAATCCTGGGCGATCATATCAGAATCATAATCAATGTGACGCGGCCCAAGTCTCCATGGATAGGCCTGGGCTTATAATGCAATTAAGCCGGACCACATATTCCTAAATATACTGTTCCGGATTCCAGTGTTGTTATTTTACGGACTGCTGTGCTTCAATGGGAAAATCGGACAGCGAAAGCAATGCTGGCTGCGTCTGTGAGGTGCTGGGTGTGGCGTCTGAGGCACGGGCCGTGGCGTCTGTGAGGAACGGGACGTGGAACGTGTGAGGTGTCAGGCATGGCGTACGTGAGGTGCGGGGCGTCGCCTCTGTGAGGTGTGGGGCGTCGCGTCTGTAAGGTGTGGGGCGTGGCACGTGTGAGGTGCTGGGTGTGGCGTCTGAGGCACGGGCCGTGGCGTCTGTGAGGAACGGGACGTGGAACGTGTGAGGTGTCAGGCATGGCGTACGTGAGGTGCGGGGCGTCGCCTCTGTGAGGTGTGGGGCGTCGCGTCTGTAAGGTGTGGGGCGTGGCACGTGTGAGGTGCTGGGTGTGGCGTCTGAGGCACGGGCCGTGGCGTCTGTGAGGAACGGGACGTGGAACGTGTGAGGTGTCAGGCATGGCGTACGTGAGGTGCGGGGCGTCGCCTCTGTGAGGTGTGGGGCGTCGCGTCTGTAAGGTGTGGGGCGTGGCACGTATGAGGTGCGGGGTGTGGCGTCTGCGAAGTTCGGGGCGTTGCGTCTGTGTGGTGCGGGGCGTGGCGTCCGTGAGATACCGGGCGTGGCGTCTGTGAGATGCGGGCACGGGTGTTGATTTCTGAAAATGATTGGGGGGGGGGATACATGAAGGCAATGGGCAAGCCCAAATAGATGGAGGGGGGGGTGCACTCCATAGGGTCCCATGTTAAAAGTCCAAATAATTGGGCGGCAAAGCCAGCACTGAGGGGGCATTTGCCCCCTCCAAAATATATATAACAACACCCCTGGATGCGGGGCATGGCATCTGTGAGGTGCGGGGCGTGGCGTCTGTGAGGTGTGGCCTCTGACGTCTGGGAAGTGTTGGATGTAGCGTCTGTGAGGTGTGGGCTCTGACGTATGTGAAGTGCTGGATGCAGCGTCTATGAGGTGTGGGCTCTGACGTCTGTGAAGTGCTGGATGTAGCGTCTGTGAGGTGTGGGCTCTGACGTCTGTGAAGTACTGGATGTAGCGTATGTGAGGTGTGGGCTCTGACGTCTGTGAAGTGCTGGATGTAGCGTCTGTGAGGTGTGGGCTCTGACGGCTGTGAAGTGCTGGATGTAGCGTCTGTGAGGTGTGGGCTCTGACGTCTGTGAAGTGCTGGATGTAGCGTATGTGAGGTGTGGGCTCTGACGTCTGTGAAGTGCAGGATGTAGCGTCTGTGAGGTGTGGGCTCTGACGTCTGTGAAGTGCTGGATGCAGCGTCTGTGAGGTGTGGGCTCTGACGTACGTGAAGTGCTGGATGTAGCGTATGTGAGGTGTGGGCTCTGACGTCTGTGAAGTGCTGGATGTAGCGTATGTGAGGTGTGGGCTCTGACGTCTGTGAAGTGCTGGATGCAGCGTCTGTGAGGTGTGGGCTCTGACGTCTGTGAAGTGCTGGATGTAGCGTCTGTGAGGTGTGGCCTCTGACGTCTGTGAAGTGCTGGATGCAGCGTCTGTGAGGTGTGGGCTCTGACGTCTGTGAAGTGCTGGATGCAGCGTCTGTGAGGTGTGGGCTCTGGCGTCTGTTATTGCGGTCGTGGCCTGCAGTGCCGCCGGGTCGCGTCCAGCGCGCACAACACCATCACGTAGAGTGTCTATGTCGCCTCAGAAACCGCGCACCATTTCTTGCACCTATGTGCAGTCTGATCTGCATTCAGACAGCAGACCATCACGCGCCGAAACCGGCGACAAAGCGACAAACACTGCACGTCTGAACGGCAGCGAACTCGTCGGTTCCGTGGTTTTTAGGGTGTCCTGCACGCGCAGCCGACACCAATTGCTCAGACGGATGGTGAACAATAGTCACTTGAACAATGGTGAAGGGAAGATGACATCGAACGCGTGCGAAACGCGCGGCTATTGACGTGTTGAAGCCAACGGCGGAGCAAGCCTGTCGGGCTGGGATATAAATTTTCAAGAAACTACCAAGGTTACCGAGGCTCAAGTAAGGAAAACCTTATTGAAAACGAAAACGGTCTCGTACGTAGACCGCTTTATATTAACATTCTGAGGAATACACAAAATACTCAATTTCTATTTTCCAGTAGAAAAGAACTCCAAGTTTTCGACCACCCAGGAGGCATGGCTCAGCTATGTGGCCTTTGTGCCAATTGTTTATAGGTACCTATAGTAAAGGTGGAAACAAGACACAAAGGGCTGGCTGCAGCCGCTGAAAATTTCAACGTCATCAAAACGAAACGTGCCTGTTGGATTAAAGTGCTTACCTAAGGTGTGGTTTGTCCGACTGACTGGCCTTGTCCGGCGCTGTTTGCCAACACGGGTCGATTGGCCTGCTGCGCGCGCCACGTGTGCTGCTCAGCTGACTCGTGACGTGCGACGGGGTGAGGTCGGGGTGAGGTCGGGGTGAGGTCGGGGTGAGGTCGTGGTGAGATCGTGGTGAGGTCGGGGTGGCTGTGACACCTCTGTCTCCTGACCCCTTGAGATCCCCTTGCCGTGACGTGCCGACACGGCAATCAACACCCATGCGCTTATCTGCCTACTTAATTGATAATCATTGATTAGGTTCTTAAGACATCAGTAGCGTCATCAGAGAAAATCCACACCTTTACCTATTCGAAAATTTTTACGCCCACAATGTATGCACATACCACTAAAAATCAATGGCATCAACCTTCTCAATAACCTGCTATAGTTAATACAAATACATCGTTGCATTGTACCTAAATTTCATTTGAAGGTTTGACAGCTAGAGCTAGTAATAAATTAAATGAATCCATTGGCTGACGCATATTTTAAAATGAATGCTTAAAATTGATTCACTTGCTTCCAGTGATGAGTGGACGTCAGCTGATGCATTTGATATCATTGAGTGGGTGTCAGCTGATGTATTTGACGTCACTGCGTGGATGTCAGCTGATGCCTTTTACTTAATCTTTATCACTAAGCAGCTGCGTCACCTTTTTGCGTCTATGTGTGATAATTCGCGCCAAAACAATGATTGTATTAGTACCAGATTTATTTCATATCAAATGTGCTTCATGTAAGTAAAAACTGCAGTCTTTAGACAAAGTTACGACTCGCATATCGCTCTTTTTCAACTCTGTCGCGCGACTTCCAGTTCTGTTTGCATGGCAATAGCCATGTGTTGTTGTTTTTTTTTGTGTGGGAACAGATACTTCCTTGGCCACTCCGTAATCGCGGTATGGCTGGTACGTATGGCTGAGGTGCCTGAATCAGCCCCTGGTCGGAGCGGATGAGGAGGGGAGGGGAGGAGAGGGGAGGGGGACAGGCCAGACACAATGCAGGTGTTATCACGTCACGTGCGGTCAGCTTCTATCGGGTCTGTCTGCGCCCCGTATCAGTTCCAGCGGCCAGCAGGCTCTGTTTGTGTCCGCGAGCGAGGTGCACAGCCGTCATTCGGGCGCGTGCGCCGCCTGCCCAATCGACTTGATCTGGACGTTTTTCTCGCACCTCCGCGCGACGTGTCAGCATCCGTCACAGTCCGGCGATTCGGCTGTAAGTGTGCCGGCTAGCGGTAGGTGTGTAGAGGTCTGGAGGCGCGGCAAGATGGCACCCCCAGCACTCGGTGGCCGACCCTCCTGGCTTTGTGTCGGTGCGCGTGCGGATGTCAGACACGCCGCGACAGAATCAGATTCGCATCTCGTCGCGTCTTGGTGTTCGCTCGATTCCAATGTCTGCCCGCTTGTGTTCGGCGTTTCTCCGATCGAGAGGCGCCAGTTGAGCCTAGTCTTCACTCTCCGACCCGACAACGGTCGAACACTCGGGTCCGGTGCCCGCACAGCTCAGCAACACGCCCGTGCGAAGTTTGCTTCGATGAATTCACGCGGACAGTACGCTGCCGAAGGCTTTAATTTGACGACAACTCAGTGTGGTTCGAGTTCACGCCAGTCTGCCACCACTCCTACATGGCTGTGCTGGCCCGGGTTCACTCACCCCCAGCCCCAGATCCGGACGCACATCACTGCGGCGAGATCCTCTCTGCACACCGACACTGCGCAATGGTGCAAAACAGGAGGAAAACTCCCCAAATGGACGCCACTTACGCTCCATAGCTGAATGCCATTGAAGATACCGACGTCATTTTCCTCCAGATGGTTCGTAGTACTTACAGTTTCCTGCAGATTGGTATTCTTCAAATGCACGACAAACAGGATCGGCTTATTTGTAGATCGTTTTTTTCTTCGTGGAAAGCCTGTGTGCAAGTTGCTGCAGAATTGTGAAGTGCACGGTCGAATGAAATGTTTTGTATGCTAAAGTAAAGAAGATAAGATTGATGGATAGGCTCATTAGCACATTTGTCATGTATTCATGCGTTCCATAATCACATAGATCAAGCATGCTAGGTGTCATGACGACTTAGACCCAATCCATGTCGTAGGAATCCTTGTGACTAGGATATACGTAACTCTCCATATTGTTTATTTACATGGCCAAGCTATGACCTCATTCGTTAGATCACATATCCCCTGGAGGGTAAAATTTCACATCACTTCTCGATAAATATTTGGGAAGAGCATGCCATAACTTTCGACAGAAGCGGGTCTGGAAATGGTCACTCGGCGGTAAGGGCGCCACTGACTGGGAAAATCTCAACAGCAACGTGAACTCGAGAGTCCCTGGAGGAGCACCTTTTCTACCCCGAGAGGCGTCTTCAACTAAAAAGCGGTCATCTCCAGGCCCGTCCTCGCCCAGTTTCGATCGTGATGAAGGCGGCTCCGGGGCCTGTTTTCGGTCCGGAGGAGGTCCTGGATCGGGCCCCCTGATAGATTGTGCGAGTGTTTCTCCACTGCGACCGCGGCCAGTAATTTGTGCCGGTAGGTGAAGGGCTTCAGGCGGGTTCTCTGGAGAGCGTGCCAGTGGGGGTGGACTTGATACATCCTGTTATCGTGCGGCAGGCCTGTCACTGTGCGATCCCAAGCTCGTTCATGCTGGTGTTTCTGGTGCCCGGCACCCAGGCTCCTGCCGCATAGTCGGCTCACGCCCTGGAGAAGGGCACGCAGACTCTGAGCAGATCTGACGGCGCGCATCCCCACGTGGTCCCGCTAATGGCCCTCAGGATGTTATTGCGCTGCTTCATCCGCCCCCTAATGTTCTGGATGTGGCGATTGAAGGTCATGGTGCGGTCTATAGTGACTCCCAGGAAGGTGGGCGAGGGTATATGGCTGACAGGCAGCTGCTGAAAGGAGAGGGTCGCTTCCTTCTTGACCTCGCTTGGGTCCAGCGTGAAGACAGTTGAGACGGTCTCGTCTAGGATGACCGTCATCTTCCGTTCTGACGCCCACCGCTCCAGCTCCTCCAGCGCCTCCTGCAGCCTACTCTCGGCCACGCTGATGTCTTGGTGGCGACTGTGGATTGTCAGGTCGTCGACGAAAAGTGACGTGTCCACCTCTGCTGGGAAATCCTCGGTGATGTCGTTTGTCATGATGTTGAACAGCGCTGGCGATGACTGACCGATGGCGGCCGCCTTGGACCCGGGCTGCGCCTTCCCTGGACGGCACGGCGCCTGGACAGGCCGTCCGGCGTCACGCCTGGCGCTCATCCGCCCGGCCCACCAAACGGCCGCCAACCACACCGGAGTCACCTCAGCGACGACGTCACGCAAATGCCCAGGCAGGGTTTTTGCGGGCAGAGCGTGGTAGTCCGGCGTACCACGCTCTGCTGATGCTATGAGCCGAGGATAAACAGACGAGCCCAGGCCCCCGTCCAACCTACCCATGAGGGCCTTCGTCACAGTCATTGCCACCATGGCCCGCGCTGTGTCCGACGAGTGGGCCCGCCTTGCCTGTCTGCCCTGTCCTTAAAGAAGTCTGACTGTTGAAAGGATCGTGCAGCCATTCCATGGTATTGTATATTACAAAATAGCAAACGTAATATTATCTTCCTCCACGCTTGTGCTGGAACGGTCATCTTTATTGCGACTTTGGTTGCAAGCTGCTGAATAAAATGATTTATATGTAGCAATAGTCATTGGTACGGTAGGAGCGGTAAACCGTAAAAGTCTAAAAGTATGGGACTCAACTCCGGACAATAACCTACCATTATATGGCCGCGAAAAAAAACGTTGTTTTGACTCGGGGAGGTGAAGAGCGCAGAGGGGGGGGCCTGTGTCTTGAGTTAGACAGGAAAATATGAACATGGGAAGAGAAGAAGCTACGATTTTGAGGAGCTGAACTGAAAGTGTTTAACGGCAAAAGAAGACATGAATTTTTTGGGGCTCTAGAACCAAAGTTGTCGAAACCCGAGCTCGTATTTGCAAATAAGGACGGGTGAGTGGAGGGAGTGAACGGGGGCGGGGACAGAAGACAGTTACGGATTTACACCTCCAGCTTGAGAATTGTTCGTACGTCTTTGGGGTTGAACCTCACCTGGAAGCTAAAGGTGGTGACACCATTGCCCACTACGAATGATCAAAGGGTACGAATGTTCATTGCCCGACACGATTGGTCATAACACCAAGCACACCAATTCAGTACAAGCTACTGCACGATAATAAGCCGCAACAGACACAACCATCACCCGTCCAGCTTTCCCCAAGCACTCGCCGGTCGCTGGTTCCGGTCCGTATCACTGTCCACGTGTCCACTGAAGGACGGGTCGATTTCACTCTGTCTTTCTTCTTTTCTTTTCGAGAACAATACACCGATATGCATCTCGTTCGATCACATCCTTGCACAACAACTGGCGTGCATGAGCCGAGTGCGCTCAGTATGTGCGCGAGGGCTTTTCCCTTTCAGCTTGATGTGGAGTGTTGATTCAATCACATTGTGTTAATTCTCCATTGCGTGTTGTTTCCTTTTGAAATATGCATGAGAGTTTCATCACGGCGCACGCTAACTAGTGTTGCTGACGAACAAAGCGACATTTGCTTCGACCTTATTTATCCGACTGTGCCCAGCATTGTGTGTGGATTGCGCTACACTAAGCGTGGCGCGGTCGCCTTAGTATCTCCTACATGAAAGTACCTGGCTGGCCCGTATTTCAGCGAGCGTTCGCTGGAGCGACCCAACTGACAAATACTTCCGATGATAATTATGGATCGTGTGATGATATCGAAACGTTGGTAACGGGCGGTGAACAGATGAAACCACACCGGCAATTGGAACTAAAATACCAGATTCAAATATCAGCTAGTCTGCTTCCACTAAGGTCGCAATCTGTTTGAAAGAATGCCACCTTGACAAGTTCGATGGAGTCCTGTCTATAACAGTCGTGCTTCTGCCAGAACTAGGTGACCTTCCGGCTCGACACGACTCTACTTGAAGTTGCTCGATTCGAGTCGACTTCGACTCGACTCGAAGTGGCTTGACTCGACTCGAAGTGGCTTGATTCGACTCAACTCGAAGTGGCGGCGGTTCGACAGCTCGACCGGCGGCCGACGGTCGGGCCGCACGTCCGGCCCCGACACCCCGCCCGGCCGACCCCCGACACACGCCTCGGCACGTCCGGCACTCCGGCGCCGACACACGCCTCGGCCCGGCCGACACTCCTGCGCCGACACACGCCTCGGCACGTCCGGCACTCCGGCGCCGACACACGCCTCGGCCCGGCCGACACTCCTGCGCCGACACACGCCTCGGCCGGCCGCGGGCCGTCAGCACGCTGTCTGTTGTCGCTGCGATGACGACCTGTCACCGTGTCGACACCGATAGGGGGCCCGCCAGACGGCACCCGACGACACTTGCCGCCGTCTGCCCGACAGTCCTGTCCGACGGCGCCGCCGATGGTACGTGCTGACGGCCGCGGTGCAACCTGTTGTGGCGCGCAGGAACCTATTGTGGCGCGCAGGAACCTATTGTGGCGCGCAGGAACATATTGTGGCGCACAGGAACCTATTGTGGCGCACGGCGACCCCACAAGGCGGCGGCCGCCGGCGCGACACGCCGCCCGCCCCCGAATTGCTGGCAGTTAGCCGCCCCAGTGGCCGGCGGTTCTTCCGCAGGGCACCGGCGGCCGCCTCACATGTCACCGGCTGGTCGAAGACGTCTTGGGAAGTCCAGCCGTGGAGGGAACAGGACTACGCCAGCGTGTCGCATTCAGTCGCCTCATGTCACTGTCAGCTGGAGACACCATGAGGCCATCACGGCGTCAGGTCAGGCCTACCAGGAGAGGTCAGGCTTATCATGAGAGGTAATTGTGGTGCCAGGTCAGGCCTGCCAGGAAGACACCATGGGTTCGTCATGGCGCCAGATCAGGTCTGCCGAGAAGACACCATGGGGTCATCATGACGTCAGGTCAGGTCTGTTCAGAAGACACCATGGGGATCATCATGACATCAGGTCGGGTCTGCCGAGAAGACATCACGAGAGGCCATCATGATGTGAGGTCAGGCCTACCAGGAAGTCGTTATGAGAGGAGTCAGGTCAGGTTTGCCGAGAAGAAGCCATGGTCTCATTATGGCGTTGGGTCGGATCTGTCAGGAAAACATCTTGAGAAGCGTCAGGTCAGGTCTGCCGAGAAGACGCCATGCGGTCAGCATGGCATCAGGTCAGACCCGCCGGGAAGCTGACCTGGGAAGCACTGTCCCGCTATGAACGGTGAGCACTCCAAGGCAACTACGTGAGACATGCTCCGTGCAGGTGGGGTGATTGAAACGATTCAAACGCTTCTGATGACGTTCTCATCGCTCTCGGTGATCTCCACGCCCACTGTCGTCAAGACAACGGCAGCAACACTCCGTCGACAGCAAGGTGACGGTGGCGTTGGAACAGGTGGTGCTGTTGTTTCACTTCGGTTCAGCTCGGGTCGATGTGTCGGCATTTCATAATGACCTCCACGGCATGCGTTTACTGCATCGGCGGATGAAAATATCTTCATGATAAGATAAGATGAACAGTTGAATTAACAATCGAAAATATTTCATTTCGTAGCGACACGTCATCGTCTCTTTGTGTCTGTTTCGCCAGCGGCTCCGTGCAGAGCTTGTTGATCGCATTGCTGGCGTGCGTCTCGCGGCCTGTCAACAGCTGCGGGACCGGCAAGCTTGTCGATGGGTCAACCCCGACGTGCCGTACGCGTTACGTCACATCTCGTGGTGAGTGGTCGGCCAATCAGATTCGCCGTACCAGTAGCAGAAGCACAGCTGCTGATGGCCACAGAGCCAGGCACCATTTCTGGCTGCAATTATCTGCTTGACCAAGATCCAAGATGTGCGAAACCAGGCTCCGAACAAACAGAAACGTTACAATGGTTAATGGCAATGACATTTACTATCATGCTTGCATTTACATTCACTATGCACGACATTTACTACGACATTTACTGTGCTGGGCAATGGCTAATGACTTTTACTGTCGTAAACACTCTGTTAAGCGCTAGTATTTTACCACGTGCACAGCAGCCCAAGAAAGAGACAAGAGACAAAGAGATTCTCTGTGAATGATTACCAACAGCGAACATAACTATCTGATGCTCCTTTGCTCCGTAAACTCGTGAATTCATGGTGTAGCGGCCTATCAATGTGACTTGCCGTTCAACACACTATACAGGGTGAGTGGCTTCGCGTAAACGCTCCCTTGGTGGCTTCATCTTCCGACGGCAGTCATGCTAATCCTTGTATGCATAGCTCCCGCTGATTCGGATGATGTGCACCATCGTAAATGACAAGTAGCACCATCCAGGCTCGAATGGCCTTCCTGCAAGGCAATCAAAAACAGCCCTGAAGCCCGCCACAAGCATGGGTTTTATGACGCCCCAGCGACGCCCGTCCACCTCCAGCATGACCGCCTGCCGCATGTTGAGGTGTAAAACCGCGATGCTGCCCACGGCTCGGCATAAATCAGTGGTGCCTCGGTGTCGCCCCATCACCGGCGCGCTCACAAACAGCTTTTTGTTGTCGGCTGCCTCGGCACGCGGCGCAGGACGGAATAATGCGCGTCGGAGTGTTTGACTTGGGTCACCTTGGCAATCGCCGCAGGCGAGCGCAGCCCGGGAAGGTGCCGCGCTGAAGTGCAGCCGGCGGCCGCTACGTGGCGTGACGGAAGCGGCTGCCGAGCCGCCCGGTCGCGGCTGGCACGCGCCAATTATTCTGGCACGCCCGTCATCCGGAAATCCGGAGCACGTCTGATCGACGAGTGCACGCTGCGGTCGGCGGTGAGCCCCACTTCGGTGGCGCCACGGGCGGAGCCAGGGTGTTGTCGCGGGGATTCAGACCTGACCGAGGTGTACAGCCAGCTGAGTGGACCCTCCGGTGACATGGGGACTTTGGTGGGCCGGGATATTTGGGTCACGGCTTGCCAAAAGGGTCGGTGATCATGACCTCGTGACCTCCCTGTGGATCCGCCCAGCATATTATCTAAGGCCAGGAAGTAATATGTTGGATATCGAAATGTTGAAACACTTCCCATGTTGAACGATATATTTATTACATTTGACACGCATTGGCACTCATGCTTGAAAATGCAACGATTTGAATGGAAAACTACCTCAGATGCAGAGGAGCTGGGGGATGCTGCGGAACACGTTTTCTCGCGTTATCTCCTCTGTTCGAGAAGACGAATTGCCACCTGTTCTCATGCGAATTTCCCAGTCGGTCGTCACTGGAAATGGCGTCGTCACCAACAATGTTAGTGAAATCCCGACGCCACCGAGACAAGACCCTCCACGCTGCACCCGGATGGCCAGCAGTGCCATCGACACTGGCCTACTGGTGGCGGGTCGACGAGCTTGCCGCACCGCAGACCGCCAACAGCCGACCCAACGTCCGGATGCGGACGGCGGCCGGCGGCGGCCGCGCTGCGGACGGATGCGGACGGAGGCCGACACCGGCCGCGCCACGACACACCTGAGTTACTGCGCGAACCCCTTTGTGCGGCCGGCGGCGCGCAGGAGCCGACGGAGGTGCTTGCGGCCGGCGCACGCACGCCGGCTTCTCACGTCCGTCGCGGTCGCTTCCTGTCCGACCGGCGCGCGCGCTCGTTCGCCGGCGTGAGCCGGCGAAAAACGTGTACGGCCGGGGCGGGGCGGCCGGCTCGTGTGTCGCCGCCGAGCGCTTTTTCGGCGCGGACCCCCCAGGCGGCGCGCGCGGCGCGAGCCAGGTGGCGCGGCGCGACGGTGGCGGCGCGCTTGGCGATTAATGGCGCGGCGTTCATTAGCGCCCGCTGCGAGTTTTTATCCGGCGCTGCCGATGCGGTTGGTCATCATTTGGCGGCGCGTCGCTTCGCCGGCCATGCGGGACGACTGAGGCAGAATCTGGCGCACTGCGGCGACTCGGCCGGGCCACGTGTGTGTGTTGGGCGAGTCGCCGGACCGGCTGACGCGCGTGGCGACCGTGCCGTCCGGACTGGCGACTGTGGACTATCTCCGTTTGGTCGGATCGGACAGCGCCGCCGTTCTCCACTGATGGCACGTGCCAGCGCCAGCCGTCCCCAACTTGTGCAATTGGCACCTCGATAGAGCGGCGCCTTTCGTTTGCTTTGCGATGACCAGTAGATTGCATGTTGTTAATGCTCCTCCAGACCTCGACAGGCCAGCCATGATGTGGTTAAGCGCTGAGCGGAGCCCGCGATATGGCGAGCTAGCGATGATGTCTGCACCATGATGTGGTTAAGCGCTGAGTGGAGCCCGTGTTAAGGCGAGCAAGCGATGGTGGCTATACCATGAATCCTATATAATTTATTAATTGCTAACCTGAAGAACCCAGTTCGAGGTGAACCAAATCATAATAACAAACACGCAAACGATATATATTCACAGGCATGCGATGATGACGCAACAGCGGTATGCAAATCACGCAGTTTGTACGAACATGCACAACGCAGGTCAACATGCCATTCTAATGTCGCAGCGTAGGCGGCAACCTACTTTGCTACCCTGCCTATTGGGTCGTACAATATATGGACAGTCTGTGGGAAGAGCGAGTCATCTGTGCCATTTGTAGCGCATGCTCAGTACGACCGATTGTCATCTGAGCAAGTCATCTGTGCCATTTGTAGCGCAGGCTCAGTACGACCGATTGTCATCTGAGCAAGTCATCTGTGCCATTTGTAGCGCAGACCCAGTACTTCCGATTGCAGTCAATGGCTAAGTGTCGATAAGCAGCACGTGCCGCCATGTGCCGCGATGTGCCACATTGTCGTCATGCTATCATGTGCCGCGATGTGCCGCATTGTCAGCAGATACCGAGGCGCAGACGTCGACCGCTAATGCGCCAGACGAGGCGACAGGAGCTCGTGTACCCAGCGTCACGCCGAATGCGACGACACGGTAGCCTGGTGCCGACACCCGATACAACGGCCAGCACCCGTACCGATCCGTGCCGGCCAACACCTGTACTGGTCCTTACCCAGCGTCACGCCGAATGCGACGACACGGCAGCCTGGTGCCGACACCCGATACAACGGCCAGCACCCATACCGATCCGTGCCGGCCAACACCTGTACTGGTCCTTACCCAGCGTCACGCCGAATGCTATGACACGGCACCCTGGTGCCGACACCCGAGAAAACGGCCAGGACCCGTATCGATCCGTGCCGGCCAACACCTGTACTGGTCCTTATCAACCAGCACCTGTGCCGGTCCGTACCGGCCAGTTCCTCTACCGGCCTGTGCCGACCAATACCTGTACCGGTCAGTGTCGGCCAGTACCAGTACCGGTCAGTGTCGGCCAGTACCAGTACCGGTCAATGTCGACCAGTGCCTGCACCGGTCCGTACCGGCCAGGACCTGTACCGGCCAGTGCCGGTCAGGACCTGTACCGACCCGTGCTAGCGCTGGCGTGCAGAACTAACCTCGCTCTTGGGGTGACGGGAGGACGCAATTTCCATATCGAGGGGTGAGGGATTGTGATGAGGTGAGGACACTATGAATTAGGGATTATGGCTGGTTGGTTGTCTGTGCCTGAGGGCGCATCAGCTGCGTTTGCCATTCATCACCCAGATTGGGGTTCATGAGAAATGCATAGTATTTCCAGGCACTGATGGGCAGCCATGGTTCCCTATGTACTTTCAAAAGGCATAATACATGGATGTAATGATTCATATGAAAGTAGGGCAGCTGGTGGAGAGTGATCTTAGGCGTGCCGGGCCATGAAGGTCCTTTGCGCCGCCTTTTGGGCAGCTGTTCTAACCCATGTTTTTATCTTAAAATTCGTTTTAGATGGTGTGTGAAAAACATGGTTTCAAAATGGCTTCCATCCTGTCAATGTTAAGCAGTTTCAATATAGCAATGGAGATGCAGCTTCCATCTGCAATGACAGAGGCACACGTCCTCTCGACAGTGAGGAAGAGGTATACGTCGCCTGGGCAGTGACGGGAAGTCATCCGGGCCCTGACAGTGGCTCAACAACTCTGTTATTGGTGGCATAGGACACGGAGAAGAAACCCTGGTATAATGACTGGGAAGTACTGCTTACATTCGCTCCGGAGGTAATCCGACGAGACCGGTGTCTTGGCGAATCTCCCACATTAGTATACCATGAATTAAGAAGTTGTTTGTGTAAGCATTAATACCTGTTGGGATTAAATTTTTCCAAGAATACGACTATTGAAGCGATAATTTGTTTCATGTTAAGTGAGAAATTATGGGACGTATTCAGCGATAGGTCATTTAGGTCACAGGCCACGTTATCTTCGATATATCGAGGTCAAGCCAGTGAACTTGGCGCTAAGTGGTTTTATCTGTATGGGTTATCATGACTACACCATTAGACTAAAGGTACTACACACGTTTACAAGATAATATCCGGTTCCAGCTGCTGCGTTTATCTCAACTACACCATTAGACTACTGATACCACACAGGCATGCAAGATAATATCCGCAAAAAGCTTTGGCTCGATGTCGGCGAACACACATCACAAAACGTCGTCTGTTGGTCGGGTTTCAGCTGTCTGCTAATGGCAGCCTCGAGTCCGAGGGTTTGCATTTCAGCATGCCACCGCCTGCTCCTTGCATCCCTGCATATCGTATGCTTTTCATTGTCCTCGCAATATTTTATTTTGCACGGGTAGGAAAAAAATGGCATGCTGCGTTGATTAGTCCGCCTACTATCCGCACCGAGGGAAGTTGACGACTTCTGCCGATTTCACCTCTTCCCTCCCTTGTTTCCCGTGTCTACCTGATAGTGGTGGGATTCATACTCAACCGGAACGGGGTGTGACGCGTGATCGAGGTAACGGTATCTTGTGTCATCTTTTAAAAATGTTATCCGACGTATACCTAGAGCGTTCTTCCGTCACGTCACCGACCAGTCTGACGGCTTCTCTGCGACTACGACAGGCCTGCCCGAGTCGAAACCTTGCCGCACCTTGCCGTCAGCTGGTCACACCAGCAAATCAGTCGGAACAATTGAGCTTCGCTGGCGCTGTTTTGATATGTGGAGTAAGCCTGTCACGAATTCCAGGGCAGTGTCGAACGATTTGCTTTCTCTTACGAGAAAGGGACTCCGAGGCAGCGGTAGCCCGTGAAAACAGGCCGAGACAATCAGCACTGAAGCGCCGGTTATCGTACGATGCTCTGGGGAATCAGGACATCGGCAATTGAATGGCTGATACTAGTTGCAATGTTGATGCTGATACTACTTCATTGTTCACCTTTGATGCTATCGTTTTCACCTAAGCTCAACTTCTACCACATCAGACTTTTTACGGCATGGTTACAGCTGCGTTGTAGTTGTTGGCACACTTGTCAGCACGTGGCTAAGCTGAAATGAAGCACTGGGCGCACAATTTGACAGCTCACCGTGGCAGGCTTGTGGTATTTTCGTTCCGGAAAACATTGTTGGTACCCATGTGGTTTTAAGGTCAGCATGAACTCAGTGTATGTCCTTGCCCTCATGGTCAACTACCATTGTGGTGAATTTCTAAACCATTATTGATGATGCACGTGCACTCGTAAAGATACGGGAAACCATGCTCCTGCCTTAGTAAGCTGCAAGGCGTGCATTGCCTTGTTGACCACTAAGTAGACTCAAATACTTGACAAGTTTATCAGCAAAACATGTCGAACTTGTTACCTAACAGTCACTAGCTCAACAAATTTGCTGTCATCGGGGAAAATTACTTTTATTTGCTGTGATCCTTCATAAGCTGTTCTTTTCCTTCGTGAGATATGCGAATTCCTTTGGTTTGAGGTCTCCTCCCTCGACCAGTCCACCCTGTCCCGTCCTGACAAAGCAGTCTGTCCAGTGTTCAGCCTCTGACAGAGGCGGCCCCGAGGCGGGCGCATCCATCAGGGTCCGCTCGCGCGGCCGGACCTCGTCGGGAAGACGCGGCGCGCGTATCGGCCCACGCCAACACGCCACCCTCTGCCGGGCTGGACTGAGGCGGCAGAGGCGGCGTCTTCCGTTACCTGATCACCACCCCTCGCTGAAGACTGCCCCGAGGCGACTTACCTGACTCGACCGGGTCCCGCACGGCCGCATTCGTACGCGGTCCGCTTCTGGCTCGATGTCCGGCTCAGGTTCCAGTTCTAGTTGCTGTTTTTTTTGCTCAGGTTGATGTCTGTCGTGCTGTAGCTCTGGATCAGCTGCCGACACACACCGAGGTGCCGATTATGTCCCAGACTACTACCCCAATCCCGACCCCCACTCTCCTACAACTTGGTGAACTGGGAGCCGCTGCGGCCGTTCGTTCTTCACCACTGTTAATACCCGTGGGCCAGCCCCGTCCAGTTCCAGTTCGGGACCGTAAACAGCCGCGTGAAGTTCTGGTCACGTGAGACATGGGTCCGCATATGCCCAGCGCAGTTTCGCCGTGGCTGTTCGCCGGAACTAATGCGACAACGTCCCAGTTTTGAATCATGACGGTGCAGGTGCTGCGAACCATGGAACGGTAAACTCCGCCATTTACAACCGATGCACGTGTTGGGACATTGACAGTGTTCCGATGAAGCGGAACTGCACAGGTATTCATCCGTACGTATTTGGTCAAGTCATTGCTGGCCTGAAAGAAGCGGCTCTGCATATGTTCACAAACTTGCAGCATCATCAGCTGACATGACCCTTTCACGGGTCCGTGCGAATTGATTCTGTTCCGGCCATAGTAGGGAATTGTTAACAATATCTATCACATTATGGTCGCGCGGCCAGTAAACTGCGCATTTCCGATCGCACGTCAACCGTTTAACATTGCTCCCGTATGAAACTGTTTTGCAACTGTGTTGTTTGAAATGAGTTGATTAAATCAAGAGACAGGAAATTGTGCTCAGCTAGCAAGTTATGCACTGTACCACTATCATGGCAACCTATGGTGCGATGACGAGCCACATACGCACGCATTCTCAGTTACAGCTATTGTAGGCTTAGCTACCAAACATTCGATAAGAAACCAGCCGTGTGCACCCAGATTGATCAAAGTGCCATTTATGTGGTGTATCAATGTAGCCCAAGCTACCGCGAAACCACGTATGCTTCTTCCAGCTGAACACTGCAATCTTGCCGGATGTTACCAGGAACTTTATTTCACTGTCCGTCATGGAAGCGGCCGCTGGGAGCATGGACCGACATGATCTGCGTACCGACCTGCTTCGCGCCTCGAATGGAGGCGGCCGCTGGCAGCATGGACCGACATGATCTGCGTACCGACCTGCTTCGCGCCTCGAATGGAGGCGGCCGCTGGCAGCATGGACCGACATGATCTGCGTACCGATCTGCTTCGCGCCTCGATTGGAGGCGGCCGCTGGCAGCATGGACCGACATAATCTGCGTACCGATCTGCTTCGCGCCTCGTATGGAGACGGCCGCTGTACCTTCTCAGCACGGCCGGTGATAACAAATTATCAGTCAGACCTTACCTGAACGACTTCTCCTCTGACGCAGTGCCAGGTCTGCTACTGCGCAAGGCTGCAACTGAGAAGCGTCTGTTGGAAAAGCGCGCCCTCACTTGGCGTGACAGATTAATCGCTGCTTGACGGACTGCCAGACAATCAGCAGAGGCAACCTTTGGATTGCTAGCCGTGCCTCATGTCACAATACGTCGGATGGCCCGTGCTACATAGCTTCTCCATTTTCCATGAACGTTACCATTAGTCGTGGCTCCGTGTTACGCCATGATTACCCTGCGGTATAGTGGGTTACCTTCCATTACTCCGTCACCCTCCGTTATAACTGGAGGTATAATCCGTTGTGTTGTAAGATATAATGATATAAATCATACAGGTTCGCTCTGCAATTCCTCTTACAGTGAGCTCTGGCTACCCACTGTGCATAATGTTCCGTGATGTCGTGCTACAAGAGACATTCTCAGTCTTCCTGATTTGCAGCACCACGTTTGCCAATAGTTCTCACCGACAGTGCTCATCATTGTAGGAGTGCTCAACATGGTCAGATGGAGCCGTTCACGACACACAAATTGCGGTATGTTTTTCAAGTTGTTCCGGAAAGCAGGTGCTCATCTCTTTAGATTCGAAATCTCTTTATATTCCGACCACTGTATTTTAACGTTGCAGGTATTTTCAACTTTTGATTTTGTCACGCCGAAAATATGTTGTTTTTTTGTTCAGTAAGGGGGGAGGGGAGGGAGTCCCCACCCTTGGGCTCCGTCAGCTCAGCTAGCTCCCCACTGGTTGGCTCCGTCCGCCCAGATGGCTCGGCTCCGTCAGCTCAGCTGACTCCCCACTCCTGGGCGTCAGCTCAGCTGGCTGACGCCGCGCGTATGAGTGACCGAGGTCGGCGCCGTGGGCCGGACGGGACCGGACCTGTCGCACCAGAACACCGGTCAGTTCCCAAAGGTGCCGCCGGCCGCAACCATATATGGTCGGCCGCAGGTGACCTGACCATCGGGGTCACGGACAGTGCGGCCCCGGCGCCGCTTCACACCCGCAAACCGGCCGCGGACGGCACGGACGTGTAGTCACGAATCGCTCCGTGGTTCGTGCCTTATGGGAGACCCAGTCACGTGCTGAAATGGCGAGCTAAACCAAGGATGTCTGAACAAAGTGAAATGAAGCCAGGGAGCACATCGCCACATCACACCGACAGACGCCTATCGTTTTTATACCTGTGATCAACACGGAACCATACAATTTCGCTCTGTTCGTTTGAATGCTAAGTTGGAACATTGATGACAGCTCAGGTAAATATGCACCTCTAATTGACAGAAATCTGGCCAAGACAACTTGAGACTGAAGCATAGCATAGCATAAACATATCATAAAATTGATCATGGTGTGTTCCTTAGGAAAATATATGGGAAAAACATTACGGCAGATCACGATCGTTTCCTTTCCCAAATCGCAGCTGAGCTCGTGGGATGGCAGCTGGGCCTGTGGTGTTGTACGGCAGCTGGGCCTGTGGTGTTGGATGGCAGCTGGGCCTGTGGTGTTGGACGGCGGCTGAGCCTGTGGTGTTGGACGGCGGCTGGGCCTGTGTTGTTGAGCGCGGGCCGATTTCAGCGTATAGCGATGGCGACAGCAGCGGCAGAAAACACCGCGGCCAGCCAGAACCCCCCAGGTGTCAGATGTGAGACGGCAGACGCTCTCCAAATCCGCGGCCAAGTGGCGCTCAGTTCTCGCACGTTCGGCAGGCCAGACACTCACAGCTGGAGTGCGCCACTCGAGGGTGCGTCGGGGCGCATCGGCGTCCACGAAGGGCTCAGCCATGCGGCGAACGGTTGTTCGCGCGCCACTGCCGGAGGCGCTCTATTGCCACCTGCCGCCCTCCCTTGCAGGCGCGCTGTTTGTGGAGCGGGAAACCCGGCGCGAGCGCGAGTGTGGAGGGTGTCTCGGCGCGGCACACGAGCGGAGGCAGGCATCGGCGCGTGACTGCCGCTGGCCGCTCCCACGGTCCGGCGCGCCACAGTTGTCACAGTGCGGTCCGGCGCGCCACAGTTGTCACAGTGCGGTCCGGCGCGCCACAGTTGTCACAGTGCGGTCCAGCGCGCCACAGTTGTCACAGTGCGGTCCGGCGCGCCACAGTTGTCACAGTGCGATCCAGCGCGCCACAGTTGCCACAGTGCGGTCCGACGCGCCACAGTTGCCACAGTGCGGTCCGACGCGCCAGATTAGCGCAGCTTGCGCCTGCCGTGAATGCGACGGTCGTTTGTGCGCGAGTCCACCGGCCGCTGCCCAGTCGGTGACCCCTTACCGTGGGAGTGCTGCCAGGGACACCCGAGCACGTGTTCGTGCCCAACGGGCCAAAAGACAATTTCCACTCCGCTCTCGCATGAATGCACACACATATAGACTATCTTATATGAGCCAGGCAGAGACCGATCAAATTTGGCAAAACGGACGGGTGCCATTGAGATTGAGCTTGGTTTGTTTTACCTTCAGGTGTTCAAACCAGCTCGGTTTTTTGCATTCCGATTTGTCCAAGTTTTTAACTTATACATTCACCTACACAATAACAGTGGAGCCCGCCTCCCCATGGCTCGCCCGGACGCCGGGGACTCCGCTTCACCTCCAGGTCACGGGTGGTCAGCGGAGCTCGTCATCTTCCACTTACAACGGTTCAGCTACGGCGGAGCCGAGGAGACAGACGGAGGCAGTGGTGCTGGCCACCCTGCGGTATGCAAGCATGTGTCCAATGTGTACCTGTCGGTTACGCCAGTGTCTTCGTGTGCGATGCTGCGCTTTCCACTTGACACCCGACGTTGATAGTACGTGACTGGCTTTAGTAATTCAACACGGGAAACCACATAAGCCGGCTTAGCATAACTTGGAAGTTGGACGTCCTGCCCTGGCAGATGGCGCCTGTCCTCAGCCGAGAAGGACACATGGAAGAGCTCAGGATGCTCGTTGAGTTATGGTTTATGCACCTTGCTTTGGCCGGGTTGAGCGTGAAGATCAAGTGCCGAGGTATTTCTATGATGGGAGGGAGAGTGGGAGAGGGGAGCCTGATCTCGTAGCGAAAGACTGGTGGATGTGATTTGAACGACGTAGATGTCGGGTTGGTATGATTCCATCGCCTTCGTGCCGCGAGGTGATGACATGTCACGGACGAGACCCGCACCAGCCGGTGACACAGCAACATGGACTGAGCTGCACCTGGGCCATGAGCTGCCACTGTGAGTCACGTGCCGCGAGGTGATGACATGTCACGGACGAGACCTGCACCAGCCGGTGACACAGCAATATGGACTGACCTGTCCCTAGACCATGAGCTGTCAATGTGAGTTAGCATGCCACTAAGCCGCGAGCGCGCACTGTCAATTAACACGACATATCACTGAGAGGTGCCACTGTGCATTCATATGACACTGTCTGGCACTGATATGACACTGGCAATGAATCTCGGTGAGTATCATGTCACTACCGCAGCTCATATGCTAGTAGTAGCCATGGAATATGGGCGTCGCCCGTTCCACGTAGCCTCACCCATCCGCACCATGTCCAGTTTTTGCCGCCATCGGTCAGTCTACACTGCTGGAAGTTGAGGCCTTGAGTCGGGTTCGCCCAGCTGGAACCAAACATCACTGTCGCAGCTTCCTTCCGGCAATAGCCGTTTTTGTCATCCAGACCATAAAACGGAATGCAGTCGATCAACCACACTCCGGTACGGCAGTTCGGTTTGATGTTTGTGACTGCTCAACATAGCATGCGTTCATGGCTAGATCGCGAGATACTGGTTAGACTGTGGGCATTTCCGCGGACAGGTTCCGCGGACACGCCGGGGTCAGGATATCCAAACGGTTCGGTGAGCCACCCACCAGTGCGTCGCCTACGAAGGATACCGGAGCAGGACGCGCGTGTCGCCCTGTACGGGGTGCGGTGGACCGGTGGACTGGTGGGCCGGTGGGCCGGTGGACCGGTGAACCGGTGGACCTGTGGACCGGTGAACCGGTGGGCCGGTGGACCGGTGGACCGGTTTGTCGCCGGTATGCCTGCGGTGACGACCTGCCAACGTTCCGACTCCTCCGCCCACCTTACCGGAGTTTCCGGCACCGCTACCCGGGGCTGCCGGCCACGCCGCCACGGCAGCCGCGTGTCACGCGGTCGTCTGCGTGACCACCTCCATGTCACTGCGCCCTGGAGTGACGACGCGCACTGCCAACGGCATGAGGAAGACGAAGCCGAACGGCATGAGGAAGGTGAAGCCGAGCAGCATGAGGAAGATGAAGCCGAACGGCATGAGGAAGATGAAGCCGAACGGCATGAGGAAGGTGAAGCCGAACGGCATGAGGAAGGTGAAGCCGAACGGCATGAGGAAGATGAAGCCGAACGGCATGAGGAAGATGAAGCCGAACGGCATGAGGAAGGTGAAGCCGAACGGCATGAGGAAGGTGAAGCCGAACGGCATGAGGAAGATGAAGCCGAGCAGCATGAGGGAGATGAAGTCGAACGGCATGAGGAAGACGAAGCCGAACGCCGACTGGCAGCCGCTGTCGGCCGCCCGTGTGGGCGTGACGGCCGTCTGGCAGCTGCCGCCGCCCACCAGCACGTGGCACGTGACACGTGGCACGGCCGCCGTCGCACCTGCCCGGGCAGCGTCGTCACATGGGTGTCGGCCGGCGTTCCTCCTCGCAGTGGTGCCAGACGTCGGGCGCGGGTCCGCCCGCGATTGTGTCCACCGACACGCGTGCGGCCCGGCTCTCCTTGTGAGATCCGCTGCGAGCCGGCACGGCAGGTTTCCTGTGCCCGGTCCGTAATCCGGTGACATATTTGGAGCCGCCGTCCTGTTCTGTGGGCGCCATGTCGATCGTGGGTCATGGACCATGTGCCCGCCTAGCCAGCCGACCGTCAACGAGCGACCCAGTTAGGGTCAAATTGCGGCAGTTATAGCGCCTGACTAATGCATCCTTCACCAGTGGACATTGAGCTCGATTTAGTCGATGTTTCCTTCTTCAGTACGATCCAACCACCCCGAAGTCCTTATCGATGATCAGTTGCCGCACGTCACTGGCACATCGCACGGAATTCTGGCATTTTTCTGCCACGGAATTTTTCCGTGGCAATCGCACGGAATTCTGTGCCTCGAAAATACGGAATTCAATAGATTTGTTCCTCCATGACAAAAGGTAGAAATGGAGTTATACGATTGAAGCATTGTAGAAGCAAATGTACTCGATTGTCATCCTACAGTCAGTACCTATGAACTATCATCACACTGGTGTTGCAGGTGCCTTTGCAGATTTGTCTCACCTTCGCTTCTTCCACCCGCTCTGACGTGGTGCTGCATTCTCAGATCTCAAATCCCGCCGTATCTCGGCCACCTGACCTGTTCTCTCCATGCCATTCAACTATCCTCGTATCCATTACCTGTTTTTGTGCTTCCGATATCGGCTCAATACAATAATTGGCCCGCTGGAGCTGAGTTAACTGAACCGCGTGAACTGAAGCTCAAACACATCATTAACTAATTGTGCTTCCGAAATCGTGACGCCGGTGCCCCTGATATCTGATTCTGCATTATCACGGACATGGAACGCTGGATGGTCCAATGACCGGCACATTCGTGTCTCTGCTCCGGACCTTCAGCCAGTCAGTTCCCCATCCTACCACGCCTGCCGTACCTTTCGTCTGTCGTGCCTTCTCCCATCCTACCCCGCCTGCCGTACCTTTCGTCTGTCGTACCTTCTCCTCGTACCTTGTTCAGCCGTACCTTCTCCTGCCATACCTTCCCCTGCCGTACCTAATATCGTACCTTGTTCTGCTGTACCTTCTCATATCTTACCTTCTCCTGCCATACCTTCCCCTGCTGTACCTTCTCCCGCCGTACCTTCTCTCGCCGTACCTTCTCCCGCCGTACCTTCTCCTGCCGTACCTTCTCTTGCCTTACCTTCTCCCGCCGTACCTTCTCCTGATGTACCTTATGGTGTGGTACCTTCTCCAATCATACCTTCTCCCGCCGTACTGGGAGAACGTATGATGGGACCAAAACGCCTATTATCACTGTACGAAGCAACAGTAGGCATGAAGCCGAGTGCCGGTCGATGACTTGCACTGGTGAGGTCACATAGTCACGGTCGAGGACTTGCACTGGTGAGGTCACATAGTCATGACTAGTCATGCCACGCTACACGCTCTTGGAGGCTATGACAACAATAATTTCGGTATCAACGAAGCAAAATAAAGCGATGAATTATAATTCAGCACTGATAACCATGTTAGAAATCAATTTATTGCAACTAAGATCGATTTAGGTCACAGCAGGTAACCCACATTTGTCTGAGATGATCTGGAAAACTGGGAAGCAATGCAATGCATGTGAAATTATCTAAGACTCTTGTAATGTTCTTTTTTGCTTGAAACAAAAAATGACACTCGCGCTCATGCAACAATTCATCATTTCGGCCGGTACCGGAGAGGGCGACCGGTACACTTCTCGGGTTACGGCTCCGTGACCAAACGAGATACGAACTGGAAGCTGGGCTAACCCTTAGAGGACGTTGTGCTGTATCATATTATTCAGGTTTCTGTGTTGACGTTGCTAGGCTTCAAATCTCCAATAGGAAAATATGCTGCACCTTTACCTTGACCGGACGTTGTGATGGAATCTGGGATTATCCAGACCTTTTGTTGGCATTTTTATCAATTGCCTATACGTTCATATCTGATTACATACGTATCCTTAAAATGGTTCACCTCGTCCAGCTCGGGGACTCCAGATCACCAAAATCAATTGGGCCTTCAAGAGATCCAGTATTCAATTGTCAGAAGGTATGCAATGTTTGGGCCAAATATGTCCAAGTGGTTGGGAGGTATCCTCAAAGAAAACCTTCGAGAGAAAGCAATCTTTATCCATTAGCAGTTCAAAGGTTGAACCTGCACGTCACAAGGGTCACCCTTATATCGATCCTGTGCCTTCCCTAGTAGTTTTCTGTGACGCCCTTCCACAGTCACTCTCCGGTTCAGATACGTCATCATAAACATCAATAAATACTATTCATGACAAAATGCATCCACTATAACCCATGAATGTACAACATTCAGAACAATCTATTCGAAAAGTCACTGGTGCACCCACACGCACGATAATGCTCACATTCACATTCTATTCACATAAATCCCCACCTCACACCTCACTCTCACTTGCATTCCAAATGGTATTCATACCAATATTTCTCGTTGCAGCCACGCTAAATGACCACGCTTTGGTCGAAGCGCCCTTAAACTCAAATAACTCTCGTTACAGCCACGCTACAGGTGTACTTAAATCCACGCTAATCGAAATATATCACTCCAATCCTTAGACCCACTCCTCATTTCAATCTTGCACCATATCCGAACCTCACGCTCCAACTCCAACCTTTCCTGCACTAGGGCACTGTCCAGGGTCTGGTGTGTTCAGTCTGCAGCGGAGGGATACCCACTGTCGGTGACAGACACGGTGCCACGCGTCCCCGAGCTCCAGGGCCTGGTGTGTTCAGTCTGCAGCGGAGGGATACCCACTGTCGGTGACAGACACGGTGCCACGCTTCCCCGAGCTCCAGGGTCTGGTGTGTTCAGTCTGCAGCGGAGGGATACCCACTGTCGGTGACAGACACGGTGCCACGCTTCCCCGAGCTCCAGGGCCTGGTGTGTTCAGTCTGCAGCGGAGGGATACCCACTGTCGGTGACAGACACGGTGCCACGCTTCCCCGAGCTCCAGGGTCTGGTGTGTTCAGTCTGCAGCGGAGGGATACCCACTGTCGGTGACAGACACGGTGCCACGCTTCCCCGAGCTCCGTCACCAGCGTTAAAATAATGTTTTTTCGTTAGGTGTGGGATATCGAATCGAGTACAGTGGCTGTTGAAATTCGCAGTGAAAGTCATATTATTATATCCTTTATGTCTTTGACGCTCCATTTTGAGCCGATAACGTACCTATAAGGGTATATTTTCCCTTTGTTCCACACAGATCTAATGTATGGATATGTACCGATGTTAACGACAACAATCAAAATGCAAACGCGATAAACTGATATTGAACAACAGACCGCATCATAGGTAATTGCTTTACTTGGAATTGCGTTGTGAGATGTTCGTGTTTCACAATCCGTAATGGTAAGCACAAGCATGTTAGGTCTACCTACATGAGATACGTTAGAAATGAGGCATGCAAATTTCATCACCACACATTAAGAAGCAGGATGCTGATATTTCATTGGGCAGGATGTCGATCGATTGTTCAGATAGTCGTGCATTCAATCCTATTTCACCATAATTTATCATTCTTTGGCACTGTCCAGGTCCAGTATGTTGAGTCGCGAGCGGCGAGGTATCCGCTGTCGGCGGCAGGCATGGTACGATACGTCCACGAGCTATGGCACTGCCCAACGCCCGGTGTGTTCAGTACAGAGTGGCGAGGCACCCGCTGTCGGCGGCAGACATGGTGAGATACGTCCTCGAGCTATGGCACTGCCCAACGCCCGGTGTGTTCAGTCCAGAGTGGCGAGGCACCCGCTTTCGGCGGCAGGCACGGTGAGATACGTCCACGAGCTATGGCACTGCCCAACGCCCGGTGTGTTCAGTACAGAGTGGCGAGGCACCCGCTTTCGGCGGCAGGCACGGTGAGATACGTCCACGAGCTATGGCACTGCCCAACGCCCGGTGTGTTCAGTACAGAGTGGCGAGGCACCCGCTGTCGGCGGCAGACATGGTGAGATACGTCCTCGAGCTATGGCACTGCCCAACGCCCGGTGTGTTCAGTACAGAGTGGCGAGGCACCCGCTGTCGGCGGCAGACATGGTGAGATACGTCCTCGAGCTATGGCACTGCCCAACGCCCGGTGTGTTCAGTACAGAGTGGCGAGGCACCCGCTGTCGGCGGCAGACACGGTGCGATACGTCCTCGAGCTGTGTGAAGTGGCGGCATCTGCCTGACCGCAGACGGTGTGTTCAGTACCGCTCACCAGCCGGCTGGGCTTCACAGTCGCCGTGGTGAAGTCTCAGAGACAACCGCAGCTCGCGCGAAGGCTGTGCAGGCAACGGCAGCCGCTGCCTCAGTCAAGGTCTCACTGTTTCGTCACAAATGGCAATCGTCAATGTTGCGTTATTTTTCTTTTGACAGGCTTCTTCTCTCCCCCACTGCGTGGCTCAATTTCCCTCGTCTCCCCCCCCCCTCTCTCTCTCTCTCTCTCTCTCTCCCTAAATATATATATATATATATATATATATATATATATATATATATATATATATATATCCCTCTCTCTGTCCCTCTCAGTCAATCTCCCTTTCCTCTCTATCCATGCCGATACTGCTCAATCTTCATTTGACAATAGTAAGCTCATCGGCATTGCCATGCGTGACACCTTACACTGCGATCCTTCTCCGACTGGCCCTTCAATAGCTCTGAACTGGGCGGGTCAGCGGAAGGCACCACCACGTCCCATCGCCGGCAGGCGTGACCTGACTCTTGGCTTGACCCGGCAGTTTCCCGCGGCCGACGACGGCGACACGGTGACCTTGTCGACGGCCGTGGGCTCCGGCGCACCGTGGGTGCATATGCAGTCACTATGTGGGTCAGACGGGTTGCACAAGAGCGCGTGCAAGTAAAGTATGCCAGTTAGCGCCAGGGGCGGCCGACGAGGGCATGTGGGTGGGAATGGACGCAAAATGCTCTGACCTGACCATTTGGACCACAGCAGTTGCCACTTATTCTCGCCTCACACTTTCGACGGTCAGGTGGAGTGCGACCCGCCAAGTTGACGCATGCGCGATCGGAGCACTTCCAGTGGCTTGGTGGCAAACTGTTCGCCTGTACAGTGGCCTAGTGGCCAACTGTTCACCTGTACAGTGGCTTAGTGGCCAACTGTTCGCCTGTACAGTGGCTTAGTGGCCAATTGTTCGCCTGTGCAGTGGCTTGGTGGCCGCTGGTCACTGGTGGCCACTGGTCACTGGTGGCCACTGGTCACGGTGCTGGAGCTCGCCGGCCACTGGTCACTGGTGGCCACTGGTCACGGTGCTGGAGCTCGCCGGCCACTGGTCACTGGTGGCCACTGGTCACGGTGCTGGAGCCCGCCGGCCACTGGTCACTGGTGGCCACTGGTCACGGTGCTGGAGCTCGCCGGCCACTGGTCACTGGTGGCCACTGGTCACTGGTGGCCACTGGTCACGGTGCTGGAGCCCGCCGGCCACTGGTCACTGGTGGCCACTGGTCACGGTGCTGGAGCCCGCCGGCCACTGATCACCGAGACTCGACGTCTATCGCAGCAGGATCGTCGCATTGGCTGTGCCAGAAACACATCAAATCAGATAATACAATAAATACACCCACAGCTGGCCCGCCTCGAGTCAGCCATCTGCGGCTAGTAGTAGCACCACATCCGGTCAATGCCGACATCCTACCTAAACAGCTGAGTCCGGCCGAAGACGGCGATAGCTGGCTGGAATAACCGGGCAGAGCTGGTCCTTATCTGCAGCTGGTTGTGGACCACAGTTGTGTGTAATTCCTGTAGCTGATGCTAAGGTGCAATTTGTAGGCGGAACTACATGTGGTCGGGACATCAGCATTTGGTCGGGATTACCACAGTTGATTTGACTGCAGCTGTTCGAGACACCTACACCTGGTCGGGATGATCGCAGCTGGTCGAGACACCTACACCTGGTCGGGACGACTGCAGCTGATTTGACTGCAGCTGGTCGGGACACCTGCACCTGGTCGGGACGTTCACAGCTGATTTCACTGCAGCTGGTCGGGACACCTGCACCTGGTCGGGACGACCGCAGCTGGTCGGGACACCTACACCTGGTCGGGATGGCCGCAGCTAGTTTGGCTGCGGCTGGTCGATGGCCAGGTGCCCGGCACATGACAGAGCACCGACAGACGGTCATTGAACTGTTACATCTGCTAGGAAACTCATGGCACCTATAGTACTAATTGTTTAATGCCACGCATTCGGAAGTCATTAAACAACAAATTATGTGGTTTGGTAATAAGCTTACCTGATTTTCAGACTACTGACAAGTGACGCAGGCGTCGGATATGCTCGGGTACGTCTCATGTACCAGGATTATGCATGTATGTACACACCAGGCAAGGAAGCGCTTCCAGTAGTGGAATATCATACCTGTGATTGGTGATGACACCAATCACATGGTGATGACCAGGCAGCGGTGCCCGCTACAATTCTGGCAAACATATTTGTATTGATTGGAGAGGTGGACACATTAATATTTTTCCCTATCGACGGGGAGAAATTTACTTCTCCAAGCGAAATTAGCTTATGTTTAAGCTTGCATTGCTTTTTCCGCTCGAATTGTTCATTTTAATGCCATTATCAAGGATGGCTTTTCAAGGATGACCGAAACAAACTTCCAGTTTTATCTGGGATTTTCAGGTCAGTCATGAAACATATTAGCACCTTTGAAGATACACGACTAAGACCTTTAGGTACAGGGTTATTCTTGCTGCTTTACCAGTCTAGCACGCAAACTAATCACATTTGTCCTCATAGCTTACGGGTACGTTCAAGCCACTGTCCCCTTTTCCACTTCCAGTTTTAACCAAATTCATGAACATGTCCCATTCAGCATGATTCGTTGGCTGTGCGGCATCTTTTTTTTAGGGATCGGGGCATACAATGGGTGTACAATTTGAATTCATGGTTTAAAACAACCCTTGCATTTTCGCAAGCATGAAACGCTCGTCCTCGGTCAACGTTGTCATGAAACATGACCTCAGATGAACTAACTGAACTTGTTATCGAAATAAATAGTTACCAATAAACATGTACCATATATTTTCATAAAGCAGTCATTTGAGGTTGCCGGATTATGTTAACTAACCCATTAAGATGTAGACATCGCCTCGCAGAATCAACTCATCTGGCTCCCCAATGGTATTGATATGCGAAAACTACTGGAGTAGGAGGGCAATACATGGAGGAAATAAGCGGACCAAAATCGATTGGGTGCCACCCCATAGGATCCCATACAAAATTAAAGTTCTTGCCATTGACGGACAAAGCCAACATGGGGAAGGGGCAACCAATGCCCAACAAATCTATGCAAGTCAACACGCATGCCCCTCCCAAGATATTAGAACACAACCGATCTAGGCCCATGCTCATCTCCCCACAGCGAACCGTCACACACGGCGCGCTACCGGTGAAACCAGCCGCGACTCAGCACCGTCCGTTTACCAAACTCGTCCGACTGTGGTGACGTCACCACTGACCTACGACAGCCAATCGCGCTGCTCTCGTTGCCCGCTAACACGGGGGGGGGATGACGCCTCCCACGCCGCCGCCACCAGTCGGCCGCCCACCGCTGCCGGTCACGTGACACCGCACTGATCCGTCACCGGTGGGCGTCACGGCCCAGCGGCTGCGGCCGATGTTGGAGTGCGGCGGCGCTGGACCGTGACGTGCTGGCCGACCCCGGGGGCCGGCGGCACCGGGCACCGACCCCGTCCTGTCTCCGGTCGGGTGGGAGGTTAACCCGTGCTGAGGTCACCAGCAAGGAACAGCCAGGGGTGGGACGGTACCGGCCACCCCTGTCCTGTCTCCGGCCGGGTGGGAGGTCGGGTTAGGCTGGGGTCACCAGTGGGGTACAGCCAGGCGTGGGACAGCACCGGCCACTGCCCCCGTCCTGTCTCCGGCCGGGGTGACCCGGGCTGAGGTCACCAAGGTGGACAGCCAGGGTTTGGGCGGCACCGGCCACCGCCCCCGTCCTGTCTCCGGTCGAGTGAGAGGTTAACCCGGGCTGAGGTCACCAGCAGGGAACAGCCAGGGGTGGGACGGTACCGGCCACCGCCCCCGTCCTGTCTCCGGTAGGGTGGGATGTTGGGCCAGGCTGAGGTCACCATTGGTAGAAACTTCACCATGCTGAGGTCAGTCTTGCAGTTCAGGTAGAAACCAAAACAGTCATATATTTGTCAACTGATGCAATCTCTTGTGGTTTTCAGCTCCATTTAGGTTCAAAGCTTCCAGAGCATGCACGCATCCAGCACTTTTGAAGCTGAACAGAGCAGCACGTCACTCACAACAAACGGCTATGACAAGCTTATTCTCCCAGCCAGAGCCTGCGCATGAAGCGGCGCTCTTGCTCTTTTGTCTGGCATCTCGACTGGGGTGGCTGTCTTTTGTGCTGCCCCGCCCGCCGCGAGACCATGGAAGCGAGTGCGTCTTGTTCACGGCCCGTCGCCCCGCCGCGGCTCTCAGCACGACTAATGGCCCGCGTGCATGGCAAAGAAGAGCCGGTGGTAAAAAACAGCCCGCGTGGAGATGACAGCTGGCACATGTGACGTCCGTGCGTTAGCTGGCTCGGCGATCCTTGCTGTGGCCCGTTCCTGCTCCTGTCCGCTCCCGCTCCTACTCCTGCCCGCTCCCGCTCCTGCTCCTACAAACCCGTGACCCAGCGCGCCCCTGATCCTGCCGTTCCTGCTCTGGTCTGCCCCTGCTCCTTCTCATTCCCGCTCCTAGATGCACAAGCACATGTCCCAGCTCGTGTCGGATCATGCCAGTGCCTGGCCCGGCCCGTCCGAGTTCCAGCTTGTTCCTGCTCCTGTCAGTCCTGTTTCTGTCCATCGGTAATCCTCACCGTACCAGCGCCCCAGTCGCTCACAGCTTCTGCTTGTACCTGCTCCTGCTCGTTCCTGCTCTGCACATGTGCTTATTCCTACTTTTCTCAGTTCCTGTAAGGCCCCTTCTAGCCGCAAGGTGAACGTTTCTGCCATGTACCTTCACGTTTTTATGTTCATTCGTATGCTTGTATGTAGCATTGCTGTGCTTGCCTCTGCTTCCCTTCTTCCTGCTCAGACCGCTGCTTTATTCCATTTCGGGCTCCTGTCCTTCGTCTCCACATATATTCCAGAGCCCACCCGTCTGCTCTCGTCTGCGCCCCGGACTCCCTCTGTTGTCCCTACTTCCGTCCCTACTTCCGTCCCTACTTCCGTCTGTTCCTGCCCGTGTCTCTGCTCTCCTTGCGTCTACTTCAGAGGCTGGGCGACAGAGCGCGAAGGCGTCAGACTGCTCTGACAGGTGTTTGGTGTGCTCGACCAACGCGCTGCAAGAACACGGCGTATACGGGGAGTTTACGCTCGACCACACACCCGAGGATCCATCAGTTACCACACCTGACCGGGACTTGCATTTGCGAGTCGTCGGCCTGGCATATTGCGTCTAATTGTTGCTTACAGGAAATAAATCATTGGCCCTGGCACTTGGCCACAAGGCATGTTTTATTGCTGGTCATAAATACTTGTATTACTACTCAGGCTATTGTTTGGGAATAAGGATTGCCCTAGCAGCTGAAGTTCGCGATTATGCAACCGATGTCATTCTTTGAAATCGCACGCTATAGTTTCGTGGTTGCATTCTTTAGCTGATCTCTGGTAGGATGTCCACCAGGCCTTGGAGACCGGAGACCCACGTTGGGATCAGCTGTTGGAGACCTTCGTTCGTTTGTTCCGACGCTATCAGATGCAGCGAGCGGTGCGCGGATGCTATCAGATGCGCGGTGCTGAGTGTCAGAACGAAGCGCGAGGAGTCGGTGCGAGCGACGAACTCGGAACTGGCGGAGCGAGTCGACCGAGACCAGGTGGTGAGACGATCACGAGCTGTTGGAGAAGCTCCGATCGCCGCATTAGGAGCGCGCCAGACCGGCCGCCACGCGGCCCAATGGCTGACGTGTCGGCCCGGGAGCGCCTCCTACTGATGTCCGGGCGGAGGGAAACGCCTCCTGCTGATGTCCCGACGGAGGGAAACACCTCCCGCTGACGTGCTGAGGGACGGCTCCTGCTGACGTCACGGGGCGGCTCCTGCTGACGTGCCAGGGGTACGCCTCCTGATGACATCACGGGGGAGGAAACCAAGACCAGTGACGCTCCCTAAGTAACGGTGTGGAGCCGAGGCCAGGGCTGCAAAAAGTGATCAGACTGTCACAAACTTTGTCATCACCCCAAAAACCTTCACCCCGAAACTAAAACCTTCAGGGGGGGGGGGGGGATTTTTTCCCCCCCCCTCCTTTTTAAAAAAAAAAAAAAAAAAATTTATAAAAAAAAAAAAAAAAAAAAAAAAAAAAAAAAAAAAAAAAAAACAAAAAAAAAAAAAAAAAAAAAAAAAACAAAAGTCAAGAAAAGACAAAAAAAAAAAATAACCAAAAAAAAAAAAAAAAAATAACCTCAAAAAAAAAAAAAAAAAAAAAAAAAAAAAAAAAGGTAAGGAAAGGGAAAAAAAAAAAAAAAAAAAAAAAAAAACAAAAAAAAAAAAAAAAAAAAAATTTAAAAAAAATAAAAAATAAAAAAAAAAAAAAAAAAAAAAAAAAAAAAAAAAAAAAAAAAAAAAAAAAAAAAAAAAATTAAAAAAAAAAACTGCCTGCCTAGTACACACTCAAATTTGTTATTTTTTAATTTGTGTGTATTGGCGTTTAGAGATATGTAAAGAAAATGCCCACGCTGAAGGTGGCTAGAGGCCCACCGCCTGCCGGGTTAAACAGAAATTGAAATTGTGTATTTAACCCGCGCCCTGCTGGGGCGGGATGTTTGACCCCCTCAAGGTTTTTCGGGGTTAACGAAAACGTGGCGCGCAGCACCGCGAATTGGTACACCTTTCCGGGAATAAATTTGAAATGATATGTGAACATTTAAAGGTAGGTCATTTCATCTCACCGAGGTATTGCAGGTATAGTGAGGTCACCCAATAATGTTTGATATGTCACCAGTTCCACAATTGTATACCCATTTGCCCGAAATTGATATCGTGCCATATAGGTCGCAAAAATAGCGCTCAAACTTGACAACCAATAACTCCATGCAGTCAGTGGACAGGCAAGCTTTGATTGGCCTCTTCCATCACCAGGTCTGCGGACATCTTTACGGATTCATATTACAGATGAACTGATATCATACTATGAACAGTGCGAAATACGAGTCGCATTGCCACTGGCTTGAAAGAACGAACATGCATCCCGCTCGACAGGCTTTGGTTGGTCGCTTTGACCAGCTCATTCCGATTACAGCAACCAAAATATCAACACAGCCAAATTAAAAAAACTATAAGCAAATAGTTTGCCTAAAAGATTGTCATCCAACACCATAGTAAACAAATAACAATAGTAGAGATACCTAATTAAAGAAAATGTAAAATAAAAAAGAAAAAAAAAAAAAGAGAATAGAAAAAAAGAAAAGTTTTTAAAAATAAAAAAAACTTCAGCAGGCGCTCCGGCGGCCTGGGTTTGCCACTTTAATATATTTTCAGGAATTATTTAGTTTGCAGGCTCCCACGATGACAACATGCGTGACGTCGGAATTGGCACAGCCGTTGATATCCACAACATTTTATGATTAGACATTCTTTTAGGTCACTGACGTGGAACTTTCATAACTATACGTGAAATAACTTCAGGACAACCGAGGAATGTACAAAATAGAATGGAAGAAACAGAAGGAAATGAGCTAAGGATGACAGTGTAGCCGATAATTGATAGCGAAGGTGCACACAATGGGCTAGCGAACTTTGATACAATCCCAATGCTTAGCATAGGAAAAATATGATTGTTTTTTGGATTAATGTCTTTTCGGCCAGCTCTGTCCATTTCAAGACTGTGGGATGAAGGAGATGGAGTACGGCGATGATTACAGTGATGAGTACAGAGATAATGATAGTGTGTAAGGCGGGTGGGACGAGTGATTGTGGAATGAGCGAACATATATCACCATTACGAATTTAAGCACTATGATGGGCCATGGTAACCATGGTTACCCATCGCTGCATCACTGAATGACGGTAATTGAGCAGCTGCCAAGTCAATATCGGTGTATGACGTCATGCCGCACCAGGTGGGCTATTGGCGCCGACTGGCATCGTCCCATGACTGGTCAGGTAACCAGCCGAATGTCACGGCGAACCGCCTCCACCCACCACAGCCTGACCTGTCAGCACCTGGCGGTGACCACGCCAACCATAAGGTCCCTCACCGGAGGCTGGCGTGCGGAGGTGGTGACGCTGTTTAGTGTGGGCGGTCTGGATAGCACGCCGCACCATCTGCTGCTGTGGAGCGAGCTGCACCCTGTAGCCGACGATTGGCGGTCACTTGTGTGTGTCACCTCCAGCTCTGAGTGGCCGGTCGGTCGGCCTGAGCCGACAGCATGGCAGGTGGCCGCTGGGTTTGACTGGTCCGCCTGGAAAACGGTCGCTGACGGTGGGGACTGGGGCTGATGGTGGTGGTGGTGGTAGGAAGTGGTTGTTGTTGGTGGTGGTGGTGATGGCGGAAAGTGGCTGATGGTAGAGGGAGGTGGTTGCTGGTGGTGGGAAGTGGCTGGTGGTGATGATGGCGGAAGGTGGCTGATGGTAGATGGTGGTGGTTGCTGGTGATGGGAAGTGGCTGTGGTGGTGGGTGTGTTCAGATAGCTGTGGGCAAAGTAGAGCGACACAGCTGAACGGCGGTGAATGGAGAAGGGAATGACTGAGCTCGTATTTCAGTTCAATGGACGCACACCGTTTCCGTTTTCGTCAACATAATGATCAATGGTGTATGCCTCCGTCTAGATTAACACTTCACCAACGTTCATTGTATGTGTTCAATGCAGTTGCATTGTTCACTGTTCTGGCTGTTCTGCTCTGTTCTTCTGGTAAAGTACCTGGCGTGCCAGTCTACGTTGGCAGCTGAAGTCAAAGCCTTTATTCAGCAGTGGATCCGCCAATCTCATCTTAATTTGTTATCTCTTAAAACTGCCCGATGTTTTTTCTACTGGGTGTTTTTAGTATTCGCTTTATATGAAACATTCTGGTCAGTCAACGGTTTTCATCGACGGGGCTTACTGAAGCCAAACACCTAGGAACACCGTGAGCATGTAACTGATACACCAATTCTGTACACCGACAGTTTTACCTCTGAGCAAATGACCCCAATTCCATGGGAAGGTCTCACGTTTCTATTACAGCGGCTGCGTTCTTAAGTAATTGCACCCACCGGGCATCTTCCAAACACCAAGCAAGTCATTATACAAGTTGGATGTCAGGCAAACACCTGCCACATGCGTTAGTCCAGTCGTTGGACAGCCGGGAGGTGGACATGACCGCGATGTTCCCGTCGACACAACATCGACGGTGGCGTCGCCCGGTGGTGTCGCTAGGCCAGCGCTGTCGCGGCTGCCGCCGGGACTTTTCACACCTGGCCCCTGACCGGAGACTACCCGGTGGCGTCGCCCATGTCCGCCGCAACAATGCCACCAGTAATCGCAGTTTGGCCCGCCTGGCATGCCACGTGACGCTCCTGTGGCGATTGAGACGGCACACTCGCCGTCGGTGGCTTTGACGGGTGTTGGGGCCGCCGCCGCGCCGGCGGCTGCAGGGCCGATGACAGCGCGTGAATGTCGTGTGGTCGAAACATGACACCTGTGGTGGCACTGCGTAAATCAACACACACAATGGGAAGTAACGGGTGGTGGTGCAGCCGTTGGTGGCCGGCAGACTGCTGGTGCACCTCTGCCGCACGCGCGGTCTGCACTTCACAGCATGCTACGGAGCACGCTGCGCCGTGGCAGTCGGCTCCGTGGTGTTGTCGCCGACGTTCTCGGTCGTCCGGTCTGGAGGTGGTCCGGTGCCCTCCCCCCTGTCCTCCCACAGGCGAACCGCCACTTCCTGTCTGTGGGGACAGAGGGGAGGGGCGCCGCGCCATTTCCAGACCAGACGACCGAGAAAGGCGACGATGACACCGCGGGGCCAACTGCTACAGTGTAGCACGCTGCGATGTAGCAGTCTGTTCCGCGGAAGTAACAGCAGTAACAGCAGTAGCACTCCATTCTCCGCGGCATGTTGTGCAGTGTAGGTCACGTTAAAATGTGTTCTCACAATGCAAGCAAAGAACAGGCCTTCTCTCAGAAATTCATCATTTTTGTATTGGTACGCTTCCAGCGCTAAGAGCAAAATTCAACAGCAAAATACATCATAAAGTGCAGGGTTTATTCCTTACCTTTCTAATCCAAATAAAACACCAATCTTGTTGTCATGGGCAGGTTTCATTCATTCGCCTGTGCATAATCTGGAATACGCTGCATGCCACATGTACTATTTTATCACTTTGTTGTTAAGATTCACAATTAAACATTCTTCAGCCTTCAGCCTTCATATTACGTCATATACAACCCACATCCAATGCCTGGTCTAAAACCGCTGGTTGTGACTTTTTGGTCTGCTTATTACACCCCACGATAAGAAGAAGATACGATGATGAAGGTGTTAGCTGTAAGCTATCTAGCATCAAAACTAAATTAATGAATCATGAATGGATGAATCGGCAGCAAAAACAACATTGGAACACCACCATGCATTGCAGAAAGTAATGCCTACCAGACCCCACTAACGCAACTAAGCTGTTTCCCTTATTAGTGCTGTTACCAATGAAGATTGGCTTATGGGTTTGTGCCCTTGCAAAACGGTGCCAATGTTCAATAATATTTTTATTTTTATTTTAATATTTTCTTGTTACTTATCCAATGCTACACGGAACGCGCACAAACGCATTCGTCAATTCTGAATTTGACATTTTAACTATTAGCCAAAACGAGGTAGCATGAATTCTGAACAAGAAAACCCAAATTACACATTTCACATTTCAAATATGTACAGATTAAAATACAAAGAATGGAAAGAGTAAATATATTGCAAGTGGTTAGTAGGTTCGTGTATCAAATCAGATAATTGTAGAGATTGGAGGATATAGTATTGTATGGAGCGCAAATGCAGCATGAACGTTTGTTCCTGTATTCTGTAAGTGCGTCGCTGGCCATATTTACCTTTCAATGGAGACTTGCGCATCACTCGGTCCGGAAATTCTGCATCCCAAGTTTGCATCTCAATCCACTCCAATCAGTGCGTGACTTCATGATGTGAAGGTACGTGAAAATAATTATATAATGTTGGAAGTAGCTTGCCAGACGTATATATATATATATATATATATATATATATATGCTATGCTGCTATATATATATATATATATATATATATATATATATATATATATATATATATATATATATATATATATATATATATATATATATATATATATATGCTATGCTGCTTTCTTTTCAGTGAACCTTGTCTAATGATGTTCATGCATTTCTTGTGATGGTTAGATGAGTATCAGTTTGCATGAATGCCAATGTCGGATATTTTTTCAAGTTCGTTGCTGTGCATTTTAATGATTAATGGTCAATTGATGCATTAATTATGTCAGCCAGCTTACAGTCACTGGCGGATCTAGCCCACCGGTTTGGGGGGGCAACTTTCGGTTTTCGGCGTCAGCCCCTCCCCTCCCCTCCCCAGTGGCGTACCTAGGAATTGCATCAGGGGAGGGGTCGAACGGATTTGGAGGGTGCCCATTTTCCCACTATTTTTGCTTAAAAGCACCGGATTTCGACCACTATTTGGCAAAGGGGCCCATTTTTTTAATAATAAGTAAAATAAAAATAAACTAATCATTGCGAATATAATTTCCTGTATAGGGGCCCCAGCCTACCTCCACCTATGGAGGTCTCTATGTTACCGGATCTTTGTTCTTGTTTACCAAAACGTTCACGTTCACGTTCAACGTCTTGTACCACGTCAACGTTCGTGCACGTGTGCACACTGGCGGATCCGATTTTATCAACTCTTGCTGTAAGCAGAACTTGAACAGCATGGAACCCTCGATGTGTGTCAGAATCTACTATGCTACCATACTGGCTTCCAAACAGTTATTTTTAATTAAAAAAAAAAATCGTTTAAAATTGGAGATTCTTTCATCCAGACGCAATGTTTTAGCCTCGGCAAAGGTTACTGTTGTTGTTGTTATTGGGGTTTAGGGGCGCATCAACTGCCTAGGTTATACAGGCAAAGGTTACTGCATTTTAATTTAGTTGAATTCTGTTGGTTTCGGGGGGCCAAAAGACACTATGCCCCCCCCCACCTTTTAAGCGCTTCGGGGGGGCCATGGCTGGAATGGCCCCTCCCTGGATCCGCCAGTGAACATGCAAACCCACCAGTTATCTCTTATTCAGGATATAAATACATACCTCCTCTTGCTATTCTTCTTGAAAAAATCAGTCAATGTAGCCTGACTAACTTCAACAGCATATAACCCAAGGCTATAGAACACCATAGAACCCTCGATGTGTCAGAATCTACTATGCTACCATATTGTGCTTCCGAACATTATAACAAAATACCTTTAAAATTGGAGATTATTTCACCCTGAACGCTATTTTTTAACCTCAGCAAAGGTTACTGCATTTTAATTCAGTTTATTTTTGTTGGTTTGGGGGGGAAAGACACTATGGCCCCCCTTTGAGGCGCTTGGGGGGGGGCATGGCCGGAATGCCCCCCCCTGGATCCGCCAGTGCTTACAGTCATTACGAATTCAGAAAAAGTAAGGATTGCAGGTTGAAGAGGAAAAGCGACGCAGCAAACGACCATAAAAGGCCAGCTATATTGCTTTGGATTTCTGAATTTGCTAGTGGTATGGATGATTATTAGATGCATGGCACAACATTTTGCAGATCATTGAACACTGAATGGATCAAGGCTTAATCGTCTCAATTATGGGCTTCCTTGGCTTGAGGATGGTCAGTAATTGTCATTAACCTGTGTTCTTTGAATGGGTTTGTAACCACCATTCTGTTGCTATCAATACCTGGTAATACAAAACCAAAATGTTGATAAGAGGCTATTTTTCAACGATTGTTCTAACAGTGAAATAGTTCTTCGAAGGTGATGCGAGTTGCCTATATGACATTAATTTCACACACAAAAACAGTGATGCTATGGTACATGGAAAAATAACATGTATTACAACTACGGTCTCTTGACAGGGCTTCATAACATTTTGGCCGTAATCCAACCGAGCTTGGTCACATCAAGAACACCGGGCCCAGGCTTGAGTCGCACAATTATGGGTATTTGCCGCTTCTAGTGCGCATGTGTCTGCAAGTTACTAAACAGTTAAGGTTGGGAATCCATAATACGAATATATAATCTGGACATGAACACGTTACAGAACTACTCGATAACATTTATGCTATTCTGCATCTTTCGCAATGGTCATGGGTGGCCGAGATACTGAACCTGGAAACACGCGAGTCGTATTTCAATGACTGCTATCCGGAATAGCCTACCCCAGCGTGCATAGCTGGAGGCTTCACCACGCAGCGGCGTTCGACAACATCTCGTGTCCTGTGTTCGAACACTCGACGGGCACACTTCCCCGCCATCCCAGAGCGCGCGAACGGACTGTTCCGGTGCGACACGGGCACCGCGGTCGATCGCACGACGCGTGGAGAATCGTCCCCGGCCCGTTACGGTAATTGGTCTGGCGAACAGGAGATGGAATCGATGCCGTCCCGTTATCGTCGTCTTTTCTGGGTGACGCAGCGCGACGGTTTCGCCGACACTATTAGACTCCATGCGCGACCTCCCAGAACGCACTAGGGATACCGGCAAAATTGAAACACCTCCAATCAGAGGTGGCTCACACAAAATGTTATTAACCCGTGCCGTTATGACTTCAGCGGGATCTTCCTCCTAGGGGAGTGAGCTATGGCGAAGCCAGCTGACTGTGGTTTGATTGCATGGATAATTGTGTGTGTTTTTTTTTATTAATATCGAATGTGTCCCACGGTGCTATGCGAAGAACCAAAAACCTAGCTATTCTTCATACCGGTACATGTTTTGACCGAGTGATGCGCTTTATGTCGTTACTTTACTGCCCGTTATCCACCCCTCGATGATGCGCTACCTGCGAGTGTTAATTGCCTGAAGCGTTCCACCGCGTGATAACACTGCGTCGCCGAATAATTGCACGTATTGGCCTGGGGCGTCGCTGCTCCGTCACAGCTAACGTATTCAGTGGACAAGGACGGATGGCTCGAATTTGATTTCCCTCACTGAGCCACCAGCCTGCGCCGGGTCTGTGCTCTTTCATTGGCCGAAGGGAATGGCCAAGGGCTCCACGTGCCTTCGGGCCTTTATAGTGCTATAAAAATGCTACATTCCCGCATGATTGTAGCTCCAACTGACTGTTTTGCTGACGGCTTCGATTGGGCCGCTAATTATAGTAGCCTGATATTCAATTGCTATGCTAAACATATATCCGTCACCCACGTTCTCAACACCCTATCCTTCCTCCTGTTCTCTCATTTCACATTCAGCTCATATGGGAAAACTGTCATGCTATATGCCTGTTATGGCCCTGGAATCCAGCGATTGAAACTGCATAGGCCCAAGCTCCGATATGCTCATATTTACGTAAAACAATGATTTCTATGCTTATATTCTAGAAAGTATGCAATTCCAGTTCGTATGACCGCTGCCATTGACGTCTCCTTTGAGGTGAGCCCAGCCCAGCAGTTCCTCGTCTAGCCCAGTTGACTAAGTATCCGCTATATCCTAGCAGACGGAGTAATTGAGCTGGTACAGACTCCAACCCGTCCGAGTCGATTCGTATCAGTCAAATAGCACAGGAAGTGGATCTGAAAGCAAACTCGATGTTACATTGTTGATGCTGTTGAAATAACTGAGACTAAGACCATGTACACTGAAAGCATGGACTCGAGAAATGCTCTGACTGCGGCTCCAACCGGAGCCCCGACCGTGGCAGGGATCGGTTCTTTCGGCCCTGCCCATCGCAAGTGATCAGCTCCATCGACACATGACGACGACAAGGGACTGGCTCTCTCGAGCCCGGTCCGAAATCAGCTCCCTCCAGCCCGACCGTGACTGGGGATGGGTTTCGTCACCTCGCGCGCCATCCGTGTTTTACCGCGACACCAGCAGCCGGTACAGTCGGTCCGACCGCCTGGCGACCCGACCACTTCCGGAAGTGCCTGCGCAGCGGAGGCGCCGCCCGGTGGTGACCCGCATGTCGCGCGGGTCGTGCCGCGCTCCGCCGACTCGACCGCACCCGGACCACGTCCCGCGGAGGTTTACGAACCGGCCGGCACGCACGTGTCGTGACTGTCCATCCGCGCCGGCCTCGGCGGCCGGCCGGCGGGTCAGAGGTCGGCGCGTCTTTCAGCGGCTCGTCTCGGCCGCTGAGCTGGGCGGTTGTGGCGGCGGTTGTCGGACCGGTCGACAATCGTGGCCCGTTGTCGGACGCTGTAAACGCGACGAACGCATGCTCGCCCGAGCCGGCCGGAGCGGCAAGAAAGTGAGCGGCGTGCTTTCGTTTCGGTAAATCAGGCGCACGTCCGCCGACCTGTTTGTTGGCGCGGCGCCGCCGTCGGTGCGCCATTGTTGGCGACGCACCGACGACTCTCACGCGCGTGCACACGCTGGGTGACGGAGCTGGGTGACGGACTGTGGCCGGGCTCGCGTGCGTCACGCAGCCCGTCCACACGCCGTCCAGCTGGGTCATCTGCAGCTGATCGTCATCATCGTCCACACGCCGTCCAGCTGAGTCTGCAGCTGATCGTCATCACACGCCGTCCAGCTGGGTATCTGCAGCTGATCGTCATCATCGTCCACGCCGTCCAGCTGGGTCATCTGCAGCTGATCGTCATCATCGTCCACACGCCGTCCAGCTGAGTCTGCAGCTGATCTTCATCATCGTCCACACGCCGTCCAGCTGGGTCATCTGCAGCTGATCGTCATCATCGTCCACACGCCGTCCAGCTGGGTCATCTGCAGCTGATCGTCGTCATCGTCCACGCTGGGTGACGGAGCGACTGTGGCCAGGCTCGCGTGCGTCACGCAGCCCGTTCACACGCCGTCCAGCTGGGTCATCTGCAGCTGATCGTCATCATCGTCCACACGCCGTCCAGCTGGGTCATCTGCAGCTGATCGTCATCATCGTCCACACGCCGTCCAGCTGAGTCTGCAGCTGATCGTCGTCGTCGCGCGTGCGCGCGACAGCCAGATGGCCTGAGGACTGGCCGACCGGAAGGCCGTTCAACCCCACGTCAATTTTCCGGCGCACCCACCGATAATACCCTTGGATCTCGCCTTGCGGACACCCTGTGAGTTGCCCGCTTGACGCTGACCGCAATAGTACGGCTGATCGGCGGCGCGGCTTCCGCTGACTGGGAGGCGAACTGTCACCACTGGTGACGTCACTGATCGATGGCGAAGTTCCGTGACGACACGCCGTGAGGCGAACTGCCACCACTGGTGACGTCACTGATCGATAGTGAGGTTCCGTGACGACACGCCGTGAGGCGAACTGCCACCACTGGTGACGTCACTGATCGATAGTGAGGTTCCATGACGACACGCCGTGGGGCGAACTGCCACCACTGGTGACGTCACTGATCGATAGTGAGGTTCCGTGACGACACGCCGTGAGGCGAACTGCCACCACTGGTGACGTCACCGTGACGACACCCGTGTGTGTGTTGCCAGCTACCGATCGTGCTACCTTGCTTTCAATGCTTGTCTTTGCTGGCAATGCGTATCGAATTGAAGGCTTAAATCAGTTCACACTCCTGTTTAGCCAGACGAAAAATTCGGTTTCATTCACTTTCTCGCAAAAGAAGCGGACACCACGGAATTTAACTCACATGCCTTGACAGGTATGAGATACATACATGGTGTTTTTTTAAGCATGGCTGAAAATAATTTCAACAACAATAAAATCACTATCATGCAAGTTGCGTTGTTAAATAAATCCTTCATCTCTCAGGGACACCCATCCAAGCCTTGGGGATAAAACTTGTATGCCAATAATGCGCCAAAGGCTTCCTATTGGCCTACAACCAACATTGCAAGACCAGCTCCTGCAGCTTTCAGATATTTCCGATAATCTCCTGAAGTACTCTGACTGAAGTTTTGTTCCTATTTAGATGCCACCAGATGAAGCCAGCCTAAAATGAATGCAATACAGTGAGTAGTAATGGAAGCGTGCTCATGAAGTAATTCCACTCTACACGAACGCCTGACTTCAAGCATGCGTAATTGTGGGTATATAATCTACGTTGCTGCTTTGCGATGGTCTTCATGGTGTTATTGTGCGAAGCACTTGTTCACCTGCTATCCGAACACCACCTACGAACGGTCGAAATGGTGATCTATTTCCAGCCGATCACAACCATGAAGAAAAAACTAGATCTTCTAACGTCCAGAACCGCGGCTCTTCACTTCCCAGTCAGTCCTTCGGTCATGGTGGTGCTAGACCCACCGCCAAATGTGCAGTCTCTGGTGTTAGTGACTAGTTCTGAACTGCAGTTTCTGCTGGGGAAGCGTCCTCTCCGCCGACGCTCGCCGACCAATTCGTGATCTTAGTGCTGGCAGTTGAAGGGTTAACTAGGCTAAGCACTCAGTCGAACAGCTGTGTCGGGCTCATTGATGCGATAATGAATGTTGAACGGCGAATGAGCTGCCTCACGCAATCATTCCAGTTACAATTGCTGGCGATTTCCGATCTGAATATGTGGTTGCATATAGTCAGTTCCAATGCCGATGACAATGATACTAGTGGCGGACCAGAGAGGAGAGAGAGAGAGAGAGAGAGAGAGAGAGAGAGAGAGAGAGAGAGAGAGAGAGAGAGAGAGAGAGAGAGAGAGAGGAGAGAGAGAGAGAGAGAGAGAGAGAGAGAGAGAGAGAGAGAGAGAGAGAGAGAGAGAGAGAGAGAGAGAGAGAGAGAGAGAGAGAGAGAGAGAGAGAGAGAGAGAGAGAGAGAGAGAGAGAGAGAGAGAGAGAGAGAGAGAGAGAGAGAGAGAGAGAGAGAGAGAGAGAGAGAGAGAGAGAGAGAGAGAGAGAGAGAGAGAGAGAGAGAGAGAGAGAGAGAAGTGAACATGCAGGTATACATACACACATACATGCACAGGAACATTCGCTTACACATACACATACACATGCACACATACATGCACATGCACGTATACGTGCACATGCACACATGCATGCACATACACATGCACATGCACATGCACATACTCAGGCAGAAAGTGACAAACATAGCGGCAGACACAGAAACAGATACAGAGACAGACAGAACAGACACAGGGACAGACACCGAGATAGGCACTGGGACAGACGGAGAGTGACACAGACAAAGACATAGACACAGACTCAGGCACAGACACAAACACAGACACACAGTCCGAGATAGAGACAGATGCAGACACAGACACAGATACAGGCACATGCGCAGGTATAGAGATGGAGACAGAGACAGAGACAGAGACAGAGACAGAGACAGAGACAGAGACAGAGACAGAGAGAGAGAGAGACAGAGACAGACACATATACAGACACCGATACAGAAGCAGGGACAGACAGATAGGGACACAGACATAGACACAGACTCAGACTCAGGCACAGACACATAGTCAGAGACAGAGACAAACACACACACACACACACACACACACACACACACACACACACAGACACATACACAGAGACGGAGACAGAGATAGAAACGGAGACAGAGGCAGTGGTGAGACAAATACAGAAACAGACAGAGATGGGGATGTGAAATCGACCAACTACGGAGACTGAACTATGTCGTGATAAATTAATTAGAAGACTGCGAATGAACGACAAAATTTGAAGCTGAAGTCCGCATTCATTGACACGTAGTGAGTGAGCGAGCGGGGTAACCTATCGAATGCAATCTTACAAACGAATGCAATTCGCACAAAATTTTGTTTAGTTGTAGAGGTTTCAAGTATTTTTCTTGATTCAGGGCACTTATTATGTAATGCTTTATGTCAACAGAATTGTCGTGACATGGTACATTGTTGGAAATATATTCGAGTTAGAAGCTATGTTAGAAAGTAACGAATTTACAGTTTCTGACGTGTAGGTGAAAGTATTCAAAATATTTAGGAATAAAGTATTTCATTTGATCGATGAGATCCAACTTTGCATACTTTGCAACTAATGCATTCCAGGCCGTCATCCGCACGAAAGACAGTCTTCTGGAAGTATAATTTAATTATCAACTTCAGCCAGGCAGAATGGATGAGTGAGCACTCCCTTCCAAATGTTTGTCTTTCATCGAACACATGATACTCTTTTTAGGCATGAGTTCATACTAATGTCGACATCAGCGAATCGCTTCCAAATAATCCTCACAATTCGACGCGTCAGCATTCAGCAGGGGCGGGGAAGTCCATTACCAGGCGACGAAAATTCTTGGGAAATGACACCGCCATGCGAGCGATTTCAACCTAAGTGGGTGTATAGGGTAGTCATGGGCGCTGAATCAATCTGTGAAAGTTTTAGCTTCGTACTGGCAGCGACCTTGGATATATGGCCTGAGGAAATTTTCATAGGTCACATTGCAGGTCAATCTTTGAGAGTGATTATCTCCGGTACTTTAAAACCTAGGATAAACATATAGCATACCTGTAGAATCGCAAACACCTCTTCTTTTCATTTCTGGGATCGGTTTATAATTTAGAAAAAAATTCGAAGCTGTGGCCGTTTGACCTCAGGTCACGTGACCTCCCGTGACCCCAAGCCACTTGATATTCACATTTGTAACCACATTTACAATAGGGGTCATCGATTGTCTTTCGAAGCAAAAAATAAAAATGATGTTTATTTACAGATAACTATTAATAATTTGCCTTCATTCTACCCGAGTTTATTGATTTTCGCACGTCTTGCTGAGTGGTCGGGTCAGTCTTTTGCTAGCGATTGACCCCCAAAGCTCATAGGGCTATGATTCGAGATATGCACTTATCAGGCATGATGAGATGAATCCGAACGTGCCCGATTTCATGACCTCAGGTCACCAGGTCCTCTATCCGGTTCAGGTTAAATACATCAGTGGGATGAAAATGGTAATATCGGAAGACGTTTTGGACCCATAGAAGTGAGATAGTGCTGATTTACACCTAAATAAATATGCAATGTATGCCTGTTGCGTAGTCAATGAGAATGATTGGCAAAATCATTCACTTCATAGTTCTGGTACTCCCACCTTTGTGTTGCGGTTCGCGCGGTCAATCGCAGCTAGTCGACCGTGAAACTGATAACGGTCGGTCGAAATGTAAAATATTGAGCCGCGTGACGAATTTATGAAGACCTTGTCTAAGACGATCCGCAATCTGATCAGACATCATAATGTGTCTAAGGAACAGGGGCGTGCTTTTCAGGAGTTGAAGGATTCAGTCGATGTGGGTGAAGTAGTAGTTTTAGGCGATTTTGCCGAGAAATATACCTGCGTTGTACAGGATGAGGTACAGAGTTATCATTGGGACGCTCCTCAAGTGACGGTTCATCCGTTTGTAGCTTATTGAAAAGAGGACAACTCCATCAGAGTTTATGTGTTATACCCGATGCACTGAAGCACAATGCTGCTATTGTCCACGCGTTCTTACAATACTTAGTTCCTATTTTGAAGTCACGTGTCCCTGGTTTAAGAAAGATTCGCTACGTTTCAGACGGATGCGCCGGTCAGTACAAGAACCGTTTCAATTTTGTGAATGTGTGCCGTCACCGTGAATATTTCGATGTTGACTGCGAGTGGCACTTTTTCGGTACCTCCCATGGCAAGAGCGTATACGATGGTGTTGGTGGTCCAGTGAAAAGAGCGACGGCTATGGAGAATTTGAGACGACCCAGCCAGGACCAGATTCTGAGTGCTAAAGATATGCACCGATTTCTCAGTGAAAAAAATCGGTAATTCACTTCCTATTCGTTTCCAAAGATTGCGTTTCAAAAGTGACTGAATCCCTTAAAGAGCGGTTCACCAAGGCTCTCACTGACAAGGGCACACAAAGGTTTGATAAGCTTAGACCAGTTGACCGGTTTCACATCATTGTCTCTGAACATCATCCAGTAATGCAGGAGTTTACGTTCGCGTTTGTAAGGATGAGTAGGTAAGCATTGATATGTAGTTGATTTTAGGTGATCAAGTGTGAGCGAATGTAGGTATGCCAATACAAAAACGCGTGATGAGATTTTCATTGGCTTGTGGATACGGAATTTTGTTGTTGGAAGATTCGTTTATTCTTACGTCGATATTATTCTTATTATGCATATAGGTACATATGGTGGTATGTTGCCAGTGTTTGTTTTTAACTTTGCATGTGAAATGAATAAATGTTGGCATATTAATGCTATCTCTAAAAAATATTCACGGTAACCTCTCAGCTCTCATGGCTGGCGAACATCAAGGTAAAGTTGAAGTTACTTTCCAACGTCTTCCGACATCACCATTTTCACCTCCACTGACGTATTTAACCTGACCTGGATAGGTGACCTGGTGACCTGAGGTCATGAAATCGGGCACGTTCGGATTTGTCTCATCATGCTTGATAAGTGTATATCTTAAATTATAACTCTATAGCTTTGGGGTCAATCGCTACCCGACTGACCCCAAAGCTCTGACCCGACTCAATATTTTACATCTCGACCGACCGTTATCAGTTTCGCTGTCGACTAGCTGCGATTGACCGCGCGAGCCGCAACACAAAGGTGGGAGTACCAGAACTATGAAGTGAATGATTTTGCCAATAATTCTCATTGACTACGCAGCAGGCATACATTCAATATTTATTTAAGTGTAAATCAGCACCTATCTCACTACTATGGGTCGAAAACGTCTTCCGACATTACCATTCTCACTTCCACTGATGTATTTAACCTGAACTGGATAGATGACCTGGTGACCTGAGGTCATGACATCGGGCACATTCGGATTCATCTCATCATGCCTGATAAGTGCATATCTCGAACCATAGCCCTATGAGCTTTGGGGTCAATCGCTAGCAAAAGACTGACCCGACCACTCAGCAAAACGTGCGAAAATCAATAAACTCGGGTAGAATGAAGGCAATTTATTAATAGTTATCAGTAAATAAACATCATTTTTATATATTGCTTCGAAAGACAATCGATGACACCTATAGCAAACGTGGCTACAAATGTGAATATCAAGTGGCTTGGGGTCACGGGAGGTCACGTGACCTGAGGTCAAACGGCCACAGCTTCGAAATTTGTTCAAAATTAAAAACCGATCGCAGAAATGAAAAGAAAAGGTGTTTGCGATTCTACAGATATCCTATATGTTTATCCTAGGTTTTAAAGTACCGGAGATAATCACTCTCAAACATTGACCTGCAATGTGACCTATGAAAATTTCCTCAGGCGATATCTCCGAGGTCGCTGCCAGTACGAAGCTAAAACTTTCACGGATTGATTCAGCGCCCATGACTACCCTATACACCCACTTAGGTTGAAATCGCTCGCATGGCGGTGTCATTTCCCAAGAATTTTCGTCGCCTGGTAATGGACTTCCCCAGACATTAAACTTTAAAGTTCAGCCTCATTTCCAATTCCTTCGTCCAAGCATTCCGAAGCTTTTAAAATTGTCATTGAAAAATCGATACTGAACCGCAAGCGGCAGGTATCCTGGTGAGAGGGGAGCTTCCGGAGTGTAGTACAACAGAATCAAAGTATTCGAATTCAGGTATATTTTTACGTAGTTCATTAGGTTGCTGTGTTATGGAGACATTGCGCACCAGAGGTGACAATGGTTCATTTCTTCACAGCGTGCATAAGTGACTGACCGGAAATTTTAAACGTGTCGAAGCAAAGAAATGACATTCCCACTATGCTGGTTTCCGTTGGTAATGCTCGTGGTGCCTTGCATCTCCAGAAAATGTAATGGCAGGTCACCTCGAATTTTCGATAAAATGCGATATGTTTTGTAATCTAGTGTGGTAATTTCAGTGCTTCTTTCCGGTGTGCCAAATTATATTACAATATTTTAAAACCAGGGTCAGATTTTAACTTCTTGACTTATTGTACATTAAACGGGAATTCACCGCAGTGAGATTATTTTATGCAACATTTATCTGTTGGCAAATAGTAGGGCACTTAACCGTGAAATTGTACCACTTGAATTTGCATGCATTTGGTAAGGTTCGGTCCCTCTCGATTCCAATAATCAACATTTCTAACCATTAACCTCATGTCATTGTACTAGATGGAATCAACTTTGAATCCGTTTGAGCACCACATTAAGTTGGCAAAGGTACATCTGTGTGAACAGCACTACAGATGCACTTGTCGCTGGATTTAATTGTCGGAAGCAGCATACTGCCTGTTCGTCGTCAGCTTTCATCCCACTAAAATCCAATCCAAAGGTCCCGTGTCATCAGCAAGCCAATCCCATTCGTGAGAGCCCCTATTGTGCAGAATCGATTGCTCATCCGGACTTGAGGGCGCGCCACCCGCAGAGACCACTTACCCTCATTATTGCATGAAATTACCAAACTCGCGGGGCACGATCGTCTCTAGCCGAGGGCGCTGTGGGCCGGCGGTGCTCGCGCCGCAGTCCCTTCGCTTTCGTGGCGCGGCACGGCAGCGGGGCAGCGGCGGCGCGTCGGGCGTGACCAAACGCAACTCACCGACAATTAAAACGGTCAATGTCCGGCGCATCTGAACACCAGCCGACACTGTCGAGCAGCGCGCGTGGCCGATGGGGACCGGTGGAGACTGGTGGGGACTGGTGGGGACTGGTGAGGATCGGGGGGAGCCGGTGAGGTCTGGTGAGATCTGGTGGGGTCTGGTGGAGACTGATGTGGACTGGTGGGGACTGGTAGAGACTGGTGGGGACTGGTGAGGATCAGTGGGAGCCGGTGAGGTCTGGTGACGTCTGGTGGGGTCTGGTGGAGACTGATGGGGACCGGTGGGGACTGGTGGAGACTGGTGGGGACTAGTGTGGACTGGTGGGGTCTGGTGGGGACTGGTGGGGACTGGTGGAGACTGGTGGGGACTAGTGTGGACTGGTGGGGACTGGTGGGACTGGTGGGGACTAGTGTGGACTGGTGGGACTGGTGGGGTCTGGTGGGGACTGGTGGGGACTGGTGGAGACTGGTGGGGACTAGTGTGGACTGGTGGGGACTGGTGGGGACTGGGTGGGGACTAGGTGGACTGGTGAGGACTGGTGGGGACTGGTGGAGACTGGTGGGGACTGTGTGGACTGGTGGGGTCTGGTGGGGACTGGTGGGGACTGGTGGAGACTGGTGGGGACTAGTGTGGACTGGTGGGGACTGGTGGGGACTAGTGTGGACTGGTGAGGACTGGTGGGGACTGGTGGGGACTAGTGGGGACTGGTGGAGACAGATGGGGACTGGTGGGGACTAGTGTGGACTGGTGGGGCTGGTGAGAATCAGTGGGGCCGGTGGGGACTGGTGATAATCGTGGGAGCCGGTGAGGTCTGGTGTGGACTGGTTAGGACTGGTGGGGACTGGTGGGGACTAGTGTGGACTGGTGGGACCGGTGGGGACTGGTGGGGACTAGTGGGGACTGGTGGAGACAGATGGGGACTGGTGGGGACTAGTGTGGACTGGTGGGGACTGGTGAGAATCAGTGGGAGCCGGTGGGGACTGGTGATAATCAGTGGGAGCCGGTGAGGTTGGTGTGGACTGGTGGGGACTAGTGGGGACTGGTGGAGACTGGTGGGGACTAGTGGGGCTGGTGTGGACTGGTGGGAACTAGTGGGGACTGGTGTGGACTGGTGGGGACTAGTGGGGACTGGTGGGGACTGGTGGGGACTAGTGGGGACTGGTGTGGACTGGGTGGGGACTAGTGGGGACTGGTGTGACTGGTGGGGACTGGTGAAATCAGTGGGGCCGGTGGGGACTGGTGGGGACTAGTGTGGCTGGTGTGGATCAGTGGGGACTAGTGGGAACTGGTGGGGACTGGTGGGGTCTGGTGGGGACTGGTGTGGACTGGTGGGACTAGTGGGGACTAGTGGGGACTGGTGCGGACTGGTGGGGACTGGTGGGGACTGGTGGGGACTGGTGGGGACTGGTGAAATCGTGGGAGCCGGTGGGGACTGGTGGGGTCTGTGCGGACTGGTATGGACCAGTGGGGACTAGTGGGAACTGGTGGGGACTGGTGGGGTCTGGTGTGGACTGGTGGGGACTAGTGGGGACTGGTGTGGACTGGTGGGGCTGGTGGGGACTGGTGGGACTGATGTGGACTGGTGGGGACTGGTAGAGACTGGTGGGGACTGGTGAGGATCAGTGGGAGCCGGTGAGGTCTGGTGTGTACTGGTTGGGACTAGTGGGGACTGGTGGGGACTGGTGGGGTCTGATGGGGACTGGTGAGGATCAGTAGGAGCCGGTGAGGTCTGGTGTGGACTGGCTAGGACTAGTGGGGACTGGTGGGGACTGGTGGAGACTGATGGGGTTTGGTAGGAACTGACAGGAACCGGCGAGGACTGGCAGGGTCCAATGATAACTGGTGAGGATCGGTTGGAACTGGTGGAGACCGATGGAGGCCGATGAGGACCGATAAGGGTCGGTGGGAGCCGGTGGAGACCAGTGGGGACTGGTGATGACTTGTGGGGATTGGTAGGAACCGCTAAGCTCTGGGGATGTTGTTCGCTATGACCGACCAACTCGCGAGCGGCCGCTTGAGCTAGCTGGCCCTCGACTCGCGGCGATGCGAGGCGCCGCGGCCACGAGCAGGGCACCGCTGTTGTGGCACGTCGCTGTCACCACAAAACACGACCGGGCCGTCGTCGACCCGCTCAACTGTGATGAGTGTCACGATGCTGCTGGCGTCAACAGCACTGCGACACTCTGGGAAAGCTCGTCAGAGCTGTGGTCAACTGTCAACGCCGCCCCACAGGGTCAGCACCGGCATAATCTGGCCGCGTATTGGGCCGCTGTAAACTCGAGATGGTCTCAGATGTAAACACCGGTGACTGATGCTCGTAAACCTGAGACGGACCGGCGCTTTAAATGGAGTCGCCGTCCGGTGTGGGCGGCACGAGCATGTTCGTGCCAGTGATGCAGCACGTGGACCTCGGATCGGGTCATGGCCATCGACACTCACCTCCGATGGTAGTCTAGAATCGGTCTCATGTTGGGGCACCATGATGACGTTTTAGCCTCGGATGATGGGATTATGTAGACACTCGGACCTTCGACATGCTCAGACATTCCCCAAGTCCGGCCGACACGCTAGGTCTGATTACTTAACCCGGCAGAAGTGCGAATGATTCAGCCGGTTGATTGGTTTCTGCCATGTTTCCCAGCAGAGCTCTGGTGGAGGTATCAATGATAGCCCCATGGATGCCAGGCTGCTACTGATGCATTCTTCCATTTCTGGTGGGAAGCACGACAGTAATTAATGATAGCCCGTGCATATCAGGCTGTCGCCGATTCATATTCCCACCTCTGCAGAGGTGGTAATACAAATCAGTAACAGCCTGGCATCCACTGGTGCTATCCTTGGTTAACATCATGCTTCCCACCAGAGGTGGGACTATTGATGAGTAACAGCCTGGTATCCAAGGCGTACCCTGAAACCCCACACCGGTCACCAGTAGGGAGCTGCTCGGTACTGCTCGGCAAACAACACGACATGACTTAGCACGCAGTGCAGCCTACCTTGGTACAACATAGCACGCCACGGAACGTCTGACAGCACAACACAGCACAGCACAGCACAGCACAGCACAGCACAGCACAGGACAGCGCAGCACAGCACAGCACAGCACAGCACAGCACAGCACAGCACAGCACAGCACAGCACAGCACAGCACAGCACAGCACAGCACAGCGCAGCACAGCACAGCACAGCACAGCACAGCACAGCACAGCGCAGCACCACGTGGTATGTACCACACGTACAGGACAAGACAGCCACACGACGCGGTAAGACATGGCTCTGAGCTTGTTCCGCAGCTGGGCTATGGCAGTTGGCCAAGGGTGATTCCTGGTCCTCAGACATCGCTAGAAAAATCTGGTAAATTCTGGGAAACTAGCAATTTGAAAGTCCCCTTCGGAATACTATCCAACAATAATGTATCTCAGCAGTGCGCGCGAAACACGCGCCTCGTGATAAATAGGGGCTACTGAAAGCCACTAGGTGGCTAAATTGTATTACGCCATTGCATTGAAATGCCGTGGAAACAGCCACGTGACAGAATACACTTGGGTTTCTGGATACGTCGTGAAGCGACATCAGCCGAACGCGAAGTGCCAGCGTGTTGTACCGCATGAGCAGCAGCACGCATAGAAACGAAGCTTTTTAATAGACCTAAATATGTAATGAAATACAAATAATTGGTGCACATTTGTTTCCTTGATATTAAATAACACAAAGCATGATCTTATTAAAGTACTATGCTACTAAACGACCAGACAAAAGAAAGAGGGGAGGTGTTTAGGTCGATATTTCCTTATTGCGTGTGATATGTGCCCATGCTTCATATTGCGCATGACGTGTTTCATTGTCGCGTCATGCTTCACAAAGTTTGAGGGTGCGCCCCGTCCCTTGTCGTGGCGACACCATTGCCTAGTACTATTAGCAGTGATGCCTATTGATCACATAATATAGTTCAAAATAATGCGAACTCATTCCTTTTTCTCGTGAGTGCAAATACATGCAGTCCATTTATCTCTATTTCCGCATAACAGCCAGTAAAAAGTAAGTTAAACAGTGCCTGAGTTGCTTCAGTGTCCCAGCAACTGGCCTCTTACTGCGTCGCCCAGCATTGCTAGGCCAGCAATGCTGGGTCGGCACGGCGCAGTAGGGTCCAGCCACGCGCCTGCTCTGCCGGGTGGCCGGTTCTGCGCGGCGAGACCCAGCTGTACGCGTGTTGTGCCGGTCGACTGAGACCCAGCTGTACGAGTGTTGTGCCGGCGCGGTGAGACCCTGCTGTACGCGTGTTGTGCCGGGCGGCTGAGACCCAGCTGTACGCGTGTTGTGCCGGGCGGCTGAGACCCTGCTGTACGCGTGTTGTGCCGGGCGGCAGTACCGGCGCGGTGAGACCCAGCTGTACGCGTGTTGTGCCGGGCGGCTGGACCCAGCTGTATGCGTGTTGTGCCGGGCGGCTGAGACCCAGCTGTACACCTGTTGTGCCAGGCGGCGATGTCGGCACGGTGAGACCCAGCTGTACGCGTGTTGTGCCGGTACGGTGAGACCCAGCTGTACGCGTGTTGTGCCGGCGCGGTGAGACCCAGCTGTACGCGTATTGTGCTGGGCGGCTGAGACCCAGTATACGAGTGTTGTGCCGGTGCGGTGAGACCCAGCTGTACGCGTGTTGTGCCGGGCGGCTGAGACCCAGCTGTACGCGTTTTGTGCCGGGCGGCTGAGACCCAGCTGTATGAGTGTTGTGCCGGCGCTGTGAGACCCAGCTGTACGCGTATTGTGCCGGGCGGCTGAGACCCAGCTATACGAGTGTTGTGCCGGCGCGGTGAGACCCAGCTGTACGCGTGTTGTGCCGGGCGGCTGAGACCCAGCTGTACGTGTTGTGCCGGGCGGCTGAGACCCAGCTGTACGCGTGTTGTGCCGGGCGGCTGAGACCCAGCTGTACGGTGTTGTGTCGGCACGGTGAGACCCAGCTGTACGCGTGTTGTGCCGGGCGGCTGAGACCCAGCTGTACGAGTGTTGTGTCGGCACGGTGAGACCCAGCTGTACGCGTGTTGTGCCGGGCGGCTGAGACCCAGCTGTACGGTGTTGTGTCGGCACGGTGAGACCCAGCTGTACGCGTGTTGTGCCGGGCGGCTGAGACCCAGCTGTACACCTGTTGTGCCAGGCGGCGATGTCGGCACGGTGAGACCCCGCTGTACTCGTGTTGTGCCGGGCGGCAGTACCGGCGCGGTGAGGCCCGCTGTACGCGTGTTGTGCCGGGCGGCAGTACCGGCGCGGTGAGACCCTGCTGTACGCGTGTTGTGCCGGGCGGCGGTACCGGCGCGGTGAGACCCTGCTGTACGCGTGTTGTGCCGGGCGGCAGTACCGGCGCGGTGAGGCCCCGCTGTACGCGTGTTGTGCCGGGCGGCAGTACCGGCGCGGTGAGGCCCCGCTGTACGCGTGTTGTGCCGGGCGGCAGTACCGGCGCGGTGAGGCCCCGCTGTACGCGTGTTGTGCCGGGCGGCAGTACCGGCGCGGTGAGGCCCCGCTGTACGCGTGTTGTGCCGGGCGGCAGTACCGGCGCGGTGAGGCCCCGCTGTACGCGTGTTGTGCCGGGCGGCTGAGACCCAGCTGTACGCGTGTTGTGCCGGGCGGCTGAGACCCTGCTGTACGCGTGTTGTGCCGGGCGGCAGTACCGGCGCGGTGAGACCCAGCTGTACGCGTGTTGTGCCGGGCGGCAGTACCGGCGCGGTGAGACCCAGCTGTACGCGTGTTGTGCCGGGCGGCAGTACCGGCGCGGTGAGGCCCCGCTGTACGCGTGTTGTGCCGTGCGGCAGTACCGGCGCGGTGAGGCCCCGCTGTACGCGTGTTGTGCCGGTCGACTGGACCTGTGTACGTGTTGTGCGGCGCGGTGAGACCCGCTTACGCGTGTTTGCCGTCGACTGAGACCCACTGTATTTGTGCCGGCGCGGTGAGACCCAGCTGTACGCGTGTTGTGCCGGGCGGCAGTACCGGCGCGGTGAGGCCCCGCTGCGGCGGTATTGTCGCCGCTACATTAGCGCACGTCTGCGGTGAGCGATGAGCGCCGTCCAGGTGTGACTAGTCGCACCGGGGCGTCATTTGCAGCCGCAGCCGTCCGGCAACACGCCGGGTAGACGACATCAGGGGGCCCTGTGGGGCGGTCGGCAGCCGGCAGGCCGCACTTGACCGTGAGCCGGAGGGCTGCAGGTTCGAGACGCGGTGGGCGCTTTGTCCACCCGGACCAACTGCCGCGCGATATTTTGGTGATGATACCTGACTTCAGAAATATAATGGGTCATAGCTCCGCACCTCCTGGCGCGGCGCGGCTCGCACGAACGCCTGGGGGAGGGGGGTATGAGATCAGCTCTTCTGACAACTCAGGAACCAATCGACAGATCGGACAGTTTGAAACTGTAATATATATCTGTGGTTCTTTTTGTTTCAGGGCATCCTTTAAGTTATATCACGTGACCTATGACGTCGCACGTCAGTTTACAAATTGTGCAGAACGCTATAAACCATATGCAAATATTGAACCATTATTACTCGGTGATTATAGTCGCATAGGATTGACATGAACCAAGCAAGTCTCCAAATCCCCTGGGTTTAGAAATGTACGGATTAGCTGCAAGAGCGGCGCACGGGCGAGCCTACTATTGTTGATACGTGATATATTCTGACACGTGCTACCCGGCCGGTCAGAAGTCCGGGCCGGCCCTTTTAACTAACTTCGCGTTATTTTATAAAGCCTGATTGTTCTTTTTGTCTCGACGCTAGAAGTGTAGCCTTCCCATTCGAAACTAGACCCGCTTTTTAAATTGTGATTTTGCAACTTTCACTACCACATTGTCTTTGAAATGTTCGCAAAGAGAGAGTTTTGCGACACGGCTTCCTACGCTCGTGAGCTCGCCACCTATCTGGCGCCGTAGCCAGTCCGCTTCGCTAGTCGTTAGCTAGTTAGTAGTCGACAAAACGTCATCATTGTATCTGGGAGGCGCTGTGCTTGATTGCAAGGAGGAGAGGAGAGTGTTTACTGGTTACCTTTGGTGAAGCAGAGGCAACTACAGATGTTAGCTTTTGCCAATTTCATCACTTAAAGTATCCAAAGGTAAAAATAGTAGAAATGTAGTTGATTAATGTATCGCTTCGTGCCATCTTGTATCTTGTATCGGTTTCATGCCAAGCTGCCAGAGGTCACTGAAGACGTCATGTATGAAGTCATTGAAAGTTGTACAGATAACAATGATGTACTTCATCAGCTGTTCCCAATATGTCGACCTGTATGTCCATTCTTAGCTCTGTGGTATGACAATCCTTCTACCATTTTTTTTCGCCCTCAGCTTCTGTCCCTTTGGACACGTAAAAGTTCCAAAGAGGAAGAAAATAATGATTATCGGAAGGAACTTGTTCCGACAACAGAGCCGAATCTTCCTCATAATGCAATAATTCGTGCCTTCACCTACGAAAAGAAAATGATGCCAAAATGATCAACCAACCACTCTAAGTTGTGTACCTGGTTTTTGTTGTGCAGCGGTAAATAACTTGGAAGCTGCCAATAAATATTCGTTGTGAATTGAAATCGAACATTATGAGGTCGAGAAATATAACATGAACTAATGCTTAAATGTACGATTCATTCCTTTATTCGTCATATGAGTGTTGTGCGCTGTCATTGAACTGAGCTGGACTGAACAAATCGCAGCAAGATGCCTGCCATTCAATCTTTGAGTAGGCACAGACCGAGGAGATGACCATCAGCTAAGACTGAAGGTCATGTTCGAAACCACTGGCTTTGAAGTTTGACGATGAGCTGCAGGCTGAGATGTGTTCCGGAGGAAATAAGTTGGGCACCTTCCGAGAGTTTCCAAAGGTACTATATCACTGTCCGATTATAGTGCATCTTTGATATGCATCGTTTGGAGACGAAATAATTATTTTAACCTTCTGCAGCCTTTGTTTCGGCGGACATCAGCAGTTAGCTGCTTATCAGAATCGTCAATATGTAATAGTGCTGTTGTGTTTTGAAGCTGTCAGTACTAAATGGCATGCACATTTGAGATTCTACGACTTGTATAGGTCGTTAGCAAATTGCCGCCATGGGGATTATGGAGATTCACTGGACCGGCCAGCACGCGCGAGACATAACACTGTGGGTGTCGGGTCTGGATGGCATTTGGGTCAAGTCGGCCACAGAACAGTGTGCTCTTTGAAAGGCTCATACAAACACATGCCCACCGTCCAACGCTCAGCGATGTCGAGCTGCATTAATAGCTCACCAGGCCACTCCGAAGCGAAGTGCCAACGCAGGCGGACACCGACTCCAAACTCGACCGTCGATCACGCCGCCTCGTGGACTTATCGCTTTCTGTGAGCGATCCGAAGTCTCACGTCCACTCCATTGGAGAGTCATCAATAACGTCACGGCGCAGCGATGGACGGCCGGCGCGACCCATACAAATCCCGCTTTCGGGAGGCCCATTTTGTCACTGAACTCGGCCCGTTTCGGGCGAGCGTTGCCCAATGTAAGCCCGCAGTCATGCCCGCTGTCGGGCCCGCTGTCAGGCCCGTTGTCAGGCCCGCTGTCAGGCCCGCTGTCAGGCCCGCTGTCAGACCCGCTGTCAGGCCCGCTGTCATGCCCGCCGACGACGCAGTGCCAGGTGAAAAACGACGCGGCAGCCGCGGCGAGTCACCGGGCCGCGGCAGGTGCCGCCCCCTTGCGGTGCCGGCGGGCCGTACCGGCGGGCCGTGTAGCCGTCCATCACGCTGCGGTGTGTGGCCGACTGGTATACTGCCGCTGTGGGCACCGTCTGCCGCCGCTGAGGACTGTCTGCGCCGCTTGGGCACCGTCTGCCGCCGCTGAGGACTGTCTGTCGCCGCTGAGGACTGTCTGCCGCCGCTGAGGACAGTCTGCCACCGCTGAAGACTTCTGCTACCACCGAGGACTGCCTGTCGAAGCTGGGAACTACCTTCGTCACTGAACTGGACTATCTGTTACCGTTGAGGAGCTTAGACCGTCTTCGCCACTGATGATTGTCTTCCGTCGCTGAGGACTGTCTGCGATCACTGAATACTGTCTATCGCCGCTGATAATTGTTTGCCACCGCTGCTGCCGGAACCGAATGGGGGACCTAACCTGAGCTTTGGCACTCCTGAAGTGAAATTTGTTTTGCACACCTGGACTCAAACTGCACCATAGTTAACAGCTATAAGCTGACAAAATTTTCCACATGTAGATCAAGCAAAGTCGTTCAAACATGAGCTGGACAAAGGGTAGACCTCGTTAATGAGCAGCTAAGCACCAGTATGTAACCATTACCGCGTAGCGCCTATTGTCACGAACGATGTCATGATGGCAGGCAGACGAGCTGGACTCATGCCGGCCTCATATTGTTGCATCCGGTTGGCACGACGCTGGGCCTGGCCGCGCGCGGCTGTACTGAGTATCCAGACCAGACTGAAGCCCCGTCTGACGGCGTGCTGGTGAACTCACACCGCAGCTCCAGATACCTAGCGGATACCATATGTAAAACGCTCGTTTACGGCGCTTCAACATGCTTGTGTGCGTGCATTTATCTAAATGTGTTCCTGTCCCATGTCTTAGCTGTTTTTGTGAGACGTGCCGGAACTAGGCATTTACAATGGTGGGAATGCTGTCTGGCGCTGCCAGAAATATTGCCCATGCTAGCTCGTCAGGGCCGGGTATTAAGGTCGTCTGTGGCTTGCAGCACCAAGCACATGATGAGCCCCACGGTGTTCCTGAAGACAGTGGATAAGCGTGACAGTGGACTAATGCCGTAAGCTAGCTATCATCAGCTCAAAACGCATTATCCGTCTCCTAAGTTTGAGGAGAGCTCTACACCAAAGGATTCATACACAAGTTGACAATTGCAAGTGCAAGTGCAACTGCAGGCAATTGCAGTGCATCTGCAAAATACTGGGGGATAGCAATGCTACCAAAAGTTGATGACCTAGAACATTGGAGTAAACTGATGATAATTGTGGAAAAATTAATGTTTCTGCCAGCGTTTCCAGCTCAGGAACTAATGGAGCAGTGAGCAGTCAGGAGGAGCGAATCGGACCGCGCCACCTATGATTTTCCGAACTTGCACAGCGCCTGTCCACCTGGCTCCATGTGTACCCATTCTCCCTTGACAGTTGGCACAAATACTAGCGTTGCATCTGGAATACCTTCAATGCTAAGTTATCCCCTCATGTCTATGCAGGTCTGATAATGCGTTCTTTGACAATGGGATGAAAGAGTCACCTGACGAAACGAACTTATGCCTAGCGGTGTTTTCTAGAACTTGCGGTGCATATCCCCGCCGCTAGGTGTCGTGAACGCAATGGCAGGCCGGCAGGTGGCGGTGCAGCACCATTCTGGCTGGTGAAAACAACCTGTGGTATTTAAAAATGCCGCTAGGTGGCGGGGTTGGCAGGGAAAGCTTGCCATTGCAATAGCTGACATGAATGAAGAACCAGACTAACGATCGTAACCAAATGGTTCTAATCTTATGGACATATGTGGGCCTGCTATTACTTGGGTTTTTATTATTTTGTGAAGTTGATTGGGCTGGAAAAAGGACCTTTTAGATGGCCGCTTCGAAAGCCATTTATATTTGGTGTACCCTCACAGCCACAATGGTTAGGTAAGCGCCGATCTTATGGGGGGGGGGGGGATCAATGAATAAGGAGGCTCATAGCCCCCTACCCCCTCGCGCATGCAAAGTGACACCCCAGTTTCTGTGTCTCTAGGCGGCTTCAGTTGAGCTTCCACTGATATTTGTTTGAGGTAACTCATGAACCGCACACGAATTTAGCTTTGGAATTTAGCGCACATTGCGTTACGTCATTAGCGCACATTGTGTTATGAGCATAGAACATTTATGATCCTTCTGAAATCCGCTACTGTTGGTAAGTTGCAAAGACAAGCAATTAAAAAACATGTCTACGCCAGAGGCACAGCCAAGAGGGCGGGAACACCCCCCCCCCCCTCCTTTGGCATCCAAAATACACTGGATCAAACGATGAATTTTGAGATTTTCACCATGCAAAACCATACATTTTTGGTGCGCTTCGGGCGCCGGAAGCTTTCTCTGGTCCATCACCTTCATCTTGGGTCGGACCCCCTTGGCAAAATCCTGGCTGCGTCTCTGCTTTGGGCGTTGCATGGAAAGAATGAATCGCACAATCCCGAGTGCTCTCTCAACCATTTTGCTGCAGGTAAGGACCTGATGTCATCAACGTACCCAAGGGCACGGACACCGAGGGGAGGGGGCCGGGGAAGGGGGAATTCGGCAGACGGGGCCACCAAACTTTCGACGAGTTTAGCATTGTTCCTACAGGTGTTGCATGGAAAGAGTCGACTTCGACATGGCTCTTGCCCCCCCCTCCCCAACTTTAAAACAGTTTCTGTGACACTGATAGTACCTTGGCTAGCTGGTGTTCAGTCCTTGACATTTACCTATGCGTATGATGAATGCGAAAGCGCAGCCAAGATTTCAACCTTTTGAGAACCACCATCTACAACATTGCCGGGAAGTGAATTCAAGACTATGTGCCATAAGCAGGCTTCAGCAGCGCGCCGCTACCCCGACAGCTTGTGTAGCCCCCAAGTCGGGGATCCCGGCCGTCAGCCGATGGAAACATCAGAGTCGATGGCGCGCAGGTCCGGACAGGGATGACATCCTGTTGGCGTGTCAGCTGTACTGTGCCGGCGTAGGTATCGGGCCGACGGCGGGCCGACTATCTCGACAGGGGTGGCATCCTGTTGGCGTATCAGTGATGCTGTGCCGGCCGCAGGCATCGAGCCGACTATCCGGCGTTCCCCGCGCTCTGTTTAGCCCTCTATCGGACGATCCCAGATCCAGGCGGGCCGCGCCTTTTCCTCGAGACTCGGCGGGGAATTGTGCATCGACGAGCCACAGGTCACTGCACAGCGCAGACGGCCGCGGATCACCATGTCCTCCCGGCCGTGACACAACGATAAGCGTTCCTGTCGGTGATAGACGACCGCTCAGACCCCGTGTAGTATGGACGAATGACCGATCGTGAGCTGCCTCTGTCTTATCTCAGCTATCGTTTCGGCGTGATCGATATGTTCCATTTAGCTAATAGTGGCCCACTTAGATCTGTCGTTTCGTGCCATACCTTTGTCGGCATCCTCTCAGCCGGCTAGATATCAGCAGGAATTGCGTGGCCGGCTTTCGGCGCGCGCCACGCATCCCATTATTTGTGGTCAGACGACATCCTGACCACGAACTTGTTTGACGCTGGCTCGATGACAGACGCCACTCGTGTCTGGCGTCTGCTCAATGGCAGACGCCAGGCATTCGTGAGCCGGCGCCATTCGTGTCTGGCGCCGGCTCGATGACAGACGTCATTCGTGTCTGTCGCCGGCTCGATGACGGACCTCATTCGTGTCTGGCGTCTGCTCGATGACGGACGTCATTCGTATCTGTCGCCGGCTCGATGACAGACGCCATTGGTGTCTGTCACCGGTTCGATGACGGACGTCATTCGTGTCTGGCGTCTGCTCGATGACGGACCACATTCGTGTCTGGCGCCGGCTCGATGACAGAAAGCGTGCGGAGGCCGCGCTCTCTGAGTCGGTATGTCACTATCAGAGACATGTGAGCCGGTATGTCACTATTAGAGACATGCGCACAAGTACGGCGACCATCGAGAGAACGTGATGCTGCTCAGTCGAGTTCAGTTCTTGTTGCGTACGTGTAACAGGCAATGTGGTGACTTGGTTGCAAAGCACGCTCGGGTTGATACTTACGGGCGGTCACGCGCGGATGAGGAGGTATGTAGACAATCGACCACGTTCACTGAGGCCTCCGAAGCTTTAAACTGACACAGCCCCTACAGTGTATGCAGAATCGGGTCTAGCTTGCAAATGCCATGCCGGGATTTTGAAATGAGGGTGGAGAACGATGCTGATTCGTGAAGCTGGATATGCTTTGATATCAGCTGAACGTGCTTGAAGCACATCCGCAGAACGAGTTTACCCGCAAAATATTCCGGTCAATCCCAGGAACCACAACGATCGTGCTCGACAAATGTTTTCATACCGGCGTTCTGCATAATTGATGCCGTTACGTCGGCGTCCGTGCACGATCGTCTGCCTCCCAGTGACGCCGCGTGGCTTCGGTCTAGCAAACGGGTCTGTGTTCGTGTTCGGGGCGCCTCCTTTCCGTACTCGTGTGAGGGGGCGCCGGACCCGATCACGTGGGCACGCCGCCACACCGTGTGACGTCACGGGGAGGCTCTGGCGGCGCCGGATGCAAACTGGATGCACTGTAGGTGCAAACTGAAGGCCGTGGCGGCCGCCGAAGAGGGTATTCATCGGCCGTAAAGCCACGCTTGCCGAGTTGATTGGTGGGAAAATGGCAGGTGTGCGTTCTTCGCACGTTAAGGTAAGGGAAACTGAATGTTTTGTAATTGCTGTTGTAAAGCGTTAATGATGTACGCAATACGTGCATCGAACAATCATGGGCACCGACAGGAGGTGGAGTGCGTAGTCAGGGTCAGTCCAGGTGACAGTCCTCTGTGGTGCTTCAATAATGCCATCCCTGTGCGGTGTGGCATATAGGGTGCGAAGTTATAGCGTCTGCCGTCCTTTGCCGAGGTCTAGTCTCATCATGTTGTCCACATATGATAAATCCAATTCTGAATGGCTCAGATTCCGTACAGAAACATCCTCCCCTGGCCGAAAACCCGTTCCCTAAGATGCTCCAATCACGTGAGGATGCATGTTCACTGGGGGTTGCATGATCCAATTGGAACGTCTTTCTCGCCCTTGCAACAAGGAAAAATGCAGGCTGCAATAGACAAAAACACTCTGACCCTTACCTCTCGCTCTAAGAGGCTATTTCCTCCGGCTTATGGAGCGTTTGTGTGTCGTTACGGCGCTACCATTTTCCTGTTCACTCGCAATCAATCTCCATTATACATTTTCACTGCACTAGGCACGGGTAACCATCACATAAATCTTGGAGTGCGATGTGGTTTGTCTACTTCTCTTGGCAGTTGTGATGATGGCTTGGAGTTAACTTTCCACTATTATCAATATGCTCTTTAATAACTTTGCTTTTGACGGACACAAACAGTAAGAAACCTGCCAGCAGAGTACGATTGTTCACAGAACACCCTCCCATGCACACTGACGCCCATGTTCAATTCCGGTTTCAGTGCGTAAGAGCTTGATCGCCGGCTGGGTGGCACCAGCTCTTGACAGTTTGTCAGCCTGAATCAATGCTGTTCGATGAAAGTTTTCCGACTCAAGGCTGTGTGCTGTCCACGCTTGTAAAAATATCGCATGACATTTGAGGACTGCAGGAGTTGTCGAGCGGATCGGCCTCTGATAGTGCCATCACTCTCGGCGATACCGTCACACAATCCATCAAATTGTGTCACACCATGTAAGTCATGAAGCTAATTAATGCCAGCAGAGGGATGTTTTGGCGGCCTTGTTTCGAGGTGGAAAGCATGCCGAACGCACGCCATGCTGAGGAGGAAGCTGTCTTTCAGCAGACACGAAGTGGCTGTTTTTCCCCGCCCGTATCCCGAATGATATGACACGACACTTTTTGTCACGATGGCCGCAGGCTTGGCATTGTTGTAAACTACGGACAAAGATGTAGAACCAAGGGGAGAGCTGGCAGATGGGACGAAAAGACGGTCGTTATCAGTGCGAAAGTCCGGCAGGGGGATCAGCCTCATGTGCCACCCCGATTTGACATCTCACGATAAAGCTTGCGGAAGATCGCTACTGTGTAGATACGAGCCAGCACCGTAAATACGGACGCTATTCGCTGCTATTGTATTCTAAAATGAACCATATTGGCTCTGCTTTGTTGTACATTCCCCGGAATTTGTGGCATGGCGCTTCTCGAAAATCCCAGACACACGTCTTGACGTTTCGGAACATTGATGGCGATAACGTCAAGATCCTCAACATTTCCCGTAATTCAGGCCGAAGCGCCCAGAGGCCAGTAGATCAGCTCAACTGATTGGTGAGAGCTGCCCGGTCCTTTGATGGCGTCAGCTACCTCTGCCTGGATCAGTCTCTTTTCGTACTACGCCGTGGTGCACCCACGCTTGAACTGGCTTTGTCTTATGGTGGCCAAGTGTATTCTGACTCCAGGGGGTATTTTTGCCTGTGATCATCCTGCCACAGCTACTTCGTTTACTCTCTTCATTTATCTGTCTGGCGAGGTTTCAAGAACCAGAGTTTTTGTCCATCGATCAGCTGATTTCCCAGACCCAATGGCGGCACTGAGCTGCTTACCCTGGGATGTGCTTTTCACCCGTGACACAAGCTCAGCCACTGAAATGATGGTGATCTTGTCCATGCTACATTTTGATCATATTTCGCTGGGACAATTTCGTACCCGTGTTCCTCCTTGAAGGACGCGGACAAAGCAAACGGAAAAGGAAATACAAGTTGACCATTATCTGCAGCGCGACCTCAATTTATATCTATCGTGGATGCCAAATATCATGCATATCTATTTGGCCTTATCTGCAACTTTAGCACCGACCCACAATGTTTCTGGTGATCCATTCAATCTCTCACATTATGGTCTCACCCTTCGTGATCATTAGAGCATCAGCGACATTGAGCGAATATAATGCTTCAAAAGCCGCTTCACCAACAAACTCCATAACCCACAGAGTGGTGGTCTTCGGGATTTTCATGTACTGGACAACCCCAATTTAGCACTCGCACCGGATGGAGGTGGGTGGGGGGGGGGGGAATCCGCCCCCACCCTCGTCGCCCACACTAGATGCCTGCCGATCTCGACCTCATTTGAAACTGATGGCATTGACCTAGGGTCGTTAAACAAATACTGCTTATACTACTGCACTTACAGCCGTAATCATCCCTAAAAATTGTGTGCTTCTACCTGTAGTAGTTTCGAGATCTTACGGGGGCACAATCCGCCCCCCGCCCCCCTCCGGTTTGTGTTATGTGAGAGTCCTTCCGGCGCTCGTGTTAGGCCACTTCGATTTTCCCAAAGGCAATGTCGAAAGCCTGTTGCCCAAGCCCAATCTAACTCGAGCAACAAGTTTTCGACTTGCTGCTTGATCTGGCTTGATTGACACGGAGCATGCGGAACGGATAACTCAAGCACTCGCATACTTGGACAATGTGTTCATGAGCTAGCGGTGCCGCTCGAAACGTTCTGACGCGTATTGGTACAGAAAGCGTACTTCCAGATCGATAGGAGCAGGCAGAAGTGATACTCGTATATCAAAGGTGATAAGATATCGTCCAGCAGTTATAGGTCAATCTCACTGCTATCATTTTGGTGAGAAAAAATATGGGAACATGTGCGGGAGCATTGGTTTTTCTTTACGCTTTCCTCCGCGTTTAGGTCCCAAGTGCGTCGGCACGCTGATCACTGAGCAGGCCGACAGCTTTTGGCTTTCATTGTCCGGCTTTACTGCAGTCAGGTATAGTTTGTGTAGTGCTGTGTTTTCCGTATTTTTATTTTTATTGATTCTGTGTTTGGTATTGTCAGTGTTGACTGATAAATGCTATTTGTTCTAACTTCACCTCTTATTTGACTTTGTGTGCGCCGTGATAACACAAAAGTGAATACATAAATAAAGCTTACGGGGCCGATGAAGCCTTGGCACTAGGTGTTTGCTGGCTCTCGACGTGTCGTCCATTGCCGTCTCGGGCAGCCGATCTGGTGCGGTTGCCACTCATTTCACGCCAGATCGCCACGCCGAGCCGCACAGTATTGCAGCCCATGTACGAGCTATAGCATACTCTGTGTACCGGCGTCCGAGCTATAGCATGCTCTGTGTACCGGCGTCCGAGCTATAGCATGCCCTGAGTGCCGGCGTCCGAGCTATAGCATGCTCTATGTACCGGCGCCCGAGCCATAGCATGCTCTGTGTACCGGCATCCGATCTATAGCATGCTCTATGTACCGGCGCCTGAGCTATAGCATGATCTGTGTACCGGCGTCCGAGCTATGGCATGCTCTATGTACCGGTGTCCAAGCTTTATCATGCTCTATGTACCGGCGTCCAAGCTTTAGAATGCTCTATGCACCGGCGTCCGAGCTATGGCATGCTCTATGTACCGGCGTCCAAGCTTTAGAATGCTCTATGTACCGGCGTCCGAGCTATGGCATGCTCTATGTACCGGCGTCCGAGCCATAGCATGCTCTATGTACCGGCGTCCGAGCTATATCATGCTTATGTACCGGCGTCCGAGCTATGGCATGCTGTATGTACCGGCGTCCGAGCTATGGCCTGCTCTATGCACCGGCGTCCGAGCTATAGCATGCTCAATGTACCGGCGTCCGAGCTATAGCATGCTCTATGTACCGGCGTCCGCGCTATGGCATCCTCTGTGTACCGGCGTCCGGGCTATGGCATGCTCTGTGTGCCGGCGTCCGAGCTATAACATGTACCGGCGCCCGAGCTATGACATACTCTGACTCTGAGTACAGGCGTCCGAGCTATAGCATCCTCTGCGTAACGGCGTCCGAGCCATAGCATGCTCCGAGTACGGGCCTCACCTGTGACCGGAGTGCCCGGTGGTTGGCACCGCCGGCAGTACCATATCACATGAACATCGTCTGTCCTCCCGTCCTCCCGTCCTCCCGTCTCCCGTCTCCCGTCCTCCCGTCTCCCGTCCTCCCGTCTCCCGTCTCTCCTGTCTTCCTGTCCTACCGCCCTCCTGTGTCCCTCGTCATCCGTACCCCTACTTCCCGTCCTCCTGTTCACCCGTCGTCCTGTTCTGGGTCGTGACTTTCTTACCACTACATCGGTGAGAGCATGAACGTATGCATGATTCCGCAACACGGCCAGCACACAGACGGGTCCAGAACACGGACAGGAGCGCTGCGGACACATGACCAGCGGGATCACCAGCACACAGACGGGTCCAGGACACGGACAGGAGCGCCGCGGGCACATGACCAGCGGGATCACCAGCACACAGACGGGTCCAGAACACGGACAGGAGCGCCGCGGGCACATGACCAGCGGGATCACCAGCACACAGACGGGTCCAGAACACGGACAGGAGCGCCGCGGGCACATGACCAGCGGGATCACCAGCACACAGACGGGTCCAGAACACGGACAGGAGCGCCGCGGGCACATGACCAGCGGGATCACCAGCACACAGACGGGTCCAGAACACGGACAGGAGCGCTGCGGACACATGACCAGCGGGATCACCAGCACACAGACGGGTCCAGAAGGCAACCCAATGCAACGACAGACACCGCCAGACAGAGCGAACGTGCAGGCTCGAACCTGGCGTCCCACCGGTCTGGGGCGGCCGGAAGCCCGCTGATTTAGGGGCCTTCTCTAACCGCTAACCGGTGCCTTTCTACGGCTGACGCCCTCTCGTCGACGATAAACGGCTTTGGCTCTGCCCTCACACAGATTGACCGGGTCGCTGTCTGGGGAGCGACGTGGAGCGCGGCAACGGGAGCACGTGACCTCTGCTAATGCTCCCGACCTGCTGACTCCCATTCGTCAACAAAGTCTATTCCTGGGCAGCACACTGAGGGATGACGCGTTAATGCAATCTATAGCTACGCATGTATTGTGGGGTGGAGCCTGGCTTGATCTCCCTCCACAGCTGATCGGCGACGCCCGACAGACAGTCCAGAACCTGACCTGATCTGACCTGATCTCCCTCCACAGCTGATCGGCGATACCCGGGAGACGGCCCAAGACCTGATCTGACCTGACCTGACCTGATCTCCCTCTATACTTGATCGGCGACGCCCGACAGACGGCGCAGGATCTGATCTGACCTGACCTGATCTCCCTCCACAGCTGATCGGCGACACCCGGCAGACGGTGCAGGACCTGATCTCACACGTGCTGCTCGAGTTTCGTGTTCACGAGCCGCTGCTTCGACTCGGCGACTCGCTAGCCGAGGCGGACCCCGAGGCCGAGGCGGCCCTGCTCGAGGGGGAGACGCTGATCGTGGAGGAGGGTCGCATTCAACACCACCCGCGAGCAGGTGAGCACACCGGGCTCTGGAATGTCTCGTCGTGACACGTGCTGGTGTTGGGATGATCCGCCATCTTCCATTTGCTGAGGGGAGTCGCAAGTCGCTGTGTGGTACCGTAGAAGGCTACGCAGGACTTTGATGAGCCGAATAGCAGACGTTAATCCTGGATAAGATGCGCCGAGAGACGTCTTTTCTTACTTGGGTATGATCTGCCTGATCGCGTGTCATATGAGAGGAGAGTACTTAACCGATTTGGCCAACTAAGGTTTCTCGCTGCAAAAATGAGGCTTGCAAACCCGTTAAGAATATGAACAGGTGGGCGAACGGCTTGTGATTTAGGATTGGTGCATGAGCGGTACATCAGTCACACACCATTTTAGTCCATGTTGCTGCCAAGCTAACTCGCCGGCCGCCCAAGTTGATCTTTTTTCTGCTAGTTGAAGGACTCACTTAACGTACGCCTTTGTTCATAATAACGTCATTGGTATGCCAGGTACAGCGCCCGAATGTTAGCCTTTGTTTACCAAGTACACTCTAAAGATGCCCAAACGGTTTCAAAATTCCTGAAGACTTTTCCTCGAGCGGTTCACGAGCTATAGCATGGAGTAACAATTTGAGTCCTCGGGAAATATTCCAACTCTACTTCGTGCTCAATCAGCTTATTTGCTTTAAGCGTCGTTCTGCTGACCTTAGTTGCGTGCTGCATAGACGTCCTGCTATGCTACGGCGACCTCCGTGCCGCACGCTGGCGTCAGTCCGTACACACAGTAGCTGTCAGCCCTGCAATGACCGGCCGAATCAGCAATTAGCCAGCGATCTGTTATTGCAGAAGTTGCGTGATTAGTTGGCGGCTACCTACACGTGTTGAGTGGCCCCTGACGTGCATGTGGCGTGCCGCCCGCGCCACGGCGACCGCTCCGCGGCCGAGTCCGGTCCTCCAATTACACGGAACACGGCCGCGTCACCGCACCGGCTCGAACGACGCAACTGCGCAGCGTTTGTCGGCGTCGAGACGTCGGCCTGTCGCACGCGACTTTGGCCCTAGTGACGCCAGACGCCGCTGCGCAGCGTCATGGCATTTGGCGTAGGCACCGATCGACCGGCTGCCATGCTCGGGGAACACCGTATTCCGCTGTGACGGAAGAACAGGAGTGGCGTGTTACGTGGTGGTCCATCAGTGTTGGTGCTGACGGCATATGTCCCGATGCCTCCGGTGTAGCCCTGTGGTTCTCTGAGAACCCCTTCTTTTCAAGACATGCTGCGTGCTCCTCAAGCATATTCCTGCTACTATGTCTTAGCCTTTTCTCTGATATGATTCAGGGATGACTTGCTCCTACGATGCGCGGGGAGGCTGATGATGCCATCAACGCGTCTGACTCGTAAACGGAGGGTTGCGGGTTCGAGGCCGGCCGATTCCGGTTCTTTCACAACTATTCGTCGTCGAACAGTGGCAACGCTTATGCCAAATCAGCTGTATGGCAAATATGCGTCATAATAGAACGCCGCGAGTCCCTCTTCTACTCCTGTGATATGACCTTGTTCCAATGGCGTACCCGTACTTCTCTGATACAGTCCTGTTACAATGGTATACAAACAGATACTCCCCCGGTATAGCCGTGTTCCGATGGCGTACCCTTACCTCTCCGATATATCCCTGCTCCGATAGTACAAATAAACTCATGCTCCTCCGATATATCCCTGTTCCGATGGTACACAATATCTATGCTCATACTCGATGGCAATAATATCGGATACTCATCCGATATAGTCCTGCTCCGATGGTGCATAACCCCATACTCCTCCGATATTGTCCTGTTCCGATGGTACACATAACCTCATACTCCTCTGATATAGCCCAGTTCCGATGGTACAAAGCTCTCCTCCTCCGATATAGCCGTGTTCCGATGATACACAAACCTATACTACTCCGATATAGTCCTGTTCCGATAGTACACATAAACCCTACTCCTCCGACACATAGTCCTGTTCGAGTGGTACACATAAACCCATACTTCACTGATGTTGTCGTGTTCTGATGATGCACAAGCCCATACTCTTCAGACATAGTCCAGCTCCGATGGTGCGTGTGGCAAAGTTCCGCTCCTCTGATATGGCCATATTTCGACGGTGTGACCCTGCTTTTCTGGCTGGCAACTGCCTTCTTCATCTTTGTGCATACCAAGATATTGACGTTGGACTGAGGTGACCCGGTAAGTGTGGGTCCCGCATGCCGTCCAACCCATCAGCGAGAAAAGTACGTATCTTCCATACCCGGAAACGGTTGCCTTGCACATCAGCATTGAGCATGTGGATCTGATGTGTTATGATGCATCTTATGACGTGGCATAACGTTTGTTTCTGTCGCCCGGTGACCGTCACAATTATCTGTGTCGTAAGTTCTGCAAATGCTTTGCATGGACCGTTGGTACCTAATGGATTTCGACATAAATGGTGTGAGGGTGCATCGTACCACGAATTCTGACGATGTATTTGACGTGTGGGAAGGCTTTTGCTCAGTGTGAGAAATAATTCCACGACAATAAATTGCCATTCCACCTCTTGATTTCTATTTGTGTGTCGTTTTATTTCCTCCCTTGTTCATCATATCTTACCAAGTCATATTACATTGCATACTTCCCTGTGCAGTCGGGTTTCACTGTCGACCGCCTTGGGTGATGTGAGAGACTACGACACTAATTGAAATTACTTGTCGCTGGAGCCTAATCCACCGCATAACCACCAGCATCCGGCAGAGTCGTCTCCACCAGGGACTAAGCGTCACGCACCTGCCCCAGCTCCTCTCATTACATCGTCACGCATGCTCACGGTCCCCTCGTCCTGACTACTGTCCCATCACCCTGCCCACGGTCCCATCACCCTGCTCATTGGCTCATCATCCTGACCACTGCACCATCACCCTGCCAACGCGCCCGTCACGCTGCCCACGGGCCCATCACTATGTCCACGGTCATCATCCTGACTAAGGCTCCATCATCTTGTTCACGGTCCTATCGTCCTGACAAACGTCCCATTATCCTGTCCAGGTGCCATCACCCTGCCCTCGGCCCGTCACGCTGCCCACGGACCCATCACTATGTCCACGGTCATCATCCTGACTAAGGCTCCATCATCTTGTTCACGGTCCTATCGTCCTGACAAACGTCCCATTATCCTGTCCAGGTGCCATCACCCTGCCCTCGGCCCGTCACGCTGCCCACGGGCCGATCACTATGTCCACGGTCCCATCATCCTGATTAAGGTCCAGTCATCCTGTCTACGGTCGCATCACCCTGACTAAGGTCAGTCATCTTGGCTAAGACCTCATCACCCTGTCCACGATCCTAGCATCCTGTCCGTGGGCCAATCATCCCGACTAAGATCCCATCATCCTGACGATGACTTCATTATCTTTCCCGTGGGCCCACCACCCTGTTCACGGTCCCATCATCATGCTCACGGCCCAATCACCCTGTCCACTAGCACATCACCATGTCCACGGTATTATCACCATGTTCACAGTCCCAGCATTCTGCTGACGGATCAATCAACCTGCCCACGATCCCGTCACCTTGTCCACGGACCCATCACCCTGTCCACGGCCCCATCATCACTTAAACAACCCCATTATCCAGTCCACGGGACCGTCATGTTGCCCACGGCCCCATCATCCTGCCCAGAGTCCTATCATTCTGCTCACGAACCCATCACCCTGCCCACGGCCCCATCGCCCCGTGCACGGCCGCTTCATCCTGCCCGCGGCATCATCTTGCGTGTCTGCCGAGACGTGGCCGTGGACGTGGACGTTGCGGGCGCCTGTCGTTGCATCAGTCGCCGCCCGCGGACTCGGCTGTGACTCAGACTAATTGACAGGTTGTCTGGGGCGTACCCTGGCTCTCAGGTGGGCTCACTGACTGCCGTGCCGGCCACCGCGCTGGGCATCACGTGCCGACCCCCCCCCCCACCTGACGGCTGGGTGATGCCTGTCCTAACCACGTGCCGACCTTCCTCCCCTGACGGCTGGGTGGTGCCTGCCCCACCACGTGCCAACCTCCCTCCCCTGGCGGCTGGGTGGTGCCTGCCCCACCACGTGCCGACCTTCCTCCCCTGACGGCTGGGTGGTGCCTGTCTCTCCACGTGCCAACCTCCCTCCCCTGGCGGCTCAGTGATCTCCTGCCACATCCCGTACCGATCTTCCTTCCTCTGACGGCCTGCCCCACCACTCCCCTGGTATCCCGTGCCGACCTTCCTCCCTTCCCCACCTCGTGCCAACTCCCTTCCCTCTGGTCGCTGGGTGGTCCTTGCCCTACCTCGGCCGGACTGTTCTCTACTCTGACGGTCGGGTGCTCCTCGTGTCAGCCACTCTGCGCCCCGACGGCAGAGTGCTCACTGGCGCTCCCTCGTACCTGCACCGCCTCCTCTGACCATCACCTTTTAAAATCCAATCTTCTGCCCACAACAGCACCCTATCTCGCCAATCGCTAATGGCTCTTCCCGAAGCGTGTCCGGGAAAGAGGGCGGGCACGCTCGCACCTGTTCTGGCGGTGACATGGCTCCCATAGTTCCGGTAGCCATCTGGAACCTCTGGCCTGATCGCCCTGTACAGACGGGACGGGGAGCGGGCGGCAGGCTGGTGCGGGAGGCGGCGTGCAGGACCGCTGCCAGGTCGCTGCCCAGTGGACGGGGAGCGGGCGGCAGGCTGGTGCGGGAGGCGGCGTGCAGGACCGCTGCCAGGTCGCTGCCCAGTGGACGGGGAGCTGGTGCGGGAGGCGGAATGAAGGACCGCTGCCAGGTCGCTGCCCAGTGGACGGGGAGCGGGCGGCAGACTGGTGCGGGAGGCGGCGTGCAGGACCGCTGCCAGGTCGCTGCCCAGTGGACGGGGAGCTGGTGCGGGAGGCGGAATGAAGGACCGCTGCCAGGTCGCTGCCCAGTGGACGGGGAGCGGGCGGCAGACTGGTGCGGGAGGCGGCGTGCAGGACCGCTGCCAGGTCGCTGCCCAGTGGACGGGGAGCTGGTGCGGGAGGCGGAATGAAGGACCGCTGCCAGGTCGCTGCCCAGTGGACGGGGAGCGGGCGGCAGACTGGTGCGGGAGGCGGCGTGCAGGACCGCTGCCAGGTCGCTGCCCAGTGGACGGGGAGCTGGTGCGGGAGGCGGAATGAAGGACCGCTGCCAGGTCGCTGCCCAGTGGACGGGGAGCGGGCGGCAGACTGGTGCGGGAGGCGGCGTGCAGGACCGCTGCCAGGTCGCCGCCCAGTGGACGGGGAACTGGTGCGGGAGGCGGAGTGAAGGACCGCTGCCAGGTCGCTGCCCAGTGGACGGGCAGCCTGCACGCTGACTGACACTGGCCGGCATCCCGGCCGCCCTGGGAACCGGCCGACCGCAGCGCCGCGGGCCAGGCCGGCGGCGCCGCAGGGGCGTGCGAAACCGGCCGGGTCATGCAGAACGGGCCGGCCGCGGCGGCGTACACACGGTGCCTGGGCTCCGGCCTGCAGCCGGTCATTGCTGAGCAGGCGAGGGGCGTTCCTTCTCCGTGGGAGCTCGGCAGTGCTGCCGGCAGGGGAGGGATGTTCCTTCTCCGTGGGAGTTTCAGTCGGGGTCGGCTGGAGCGCCCATTCCCTCGCGCGCCTTCCGGAGTTGGGTGGGCAACGGTAGCGGCCAATATGTTCTCGTCGGATGGGTGGGAAGTGAGGATCGCTTTCGTTGCACTTTTCCACTCTTAAACAGTCTCTGTAGTATATGGTAATGTGCAAGATATATGTCCGTGGCAGCAGTTTTCCGGGTATTTTATGTTGGATCATATGGTTACCCCACTAAGTGCGTGGGAACGTCCAGAAGGCGTGTTTGCAGGGGGACGGGTTCAAACCTCTACAACTATTATTACGTGAGTTGTGGTGACTCAAAATTGACACATAATTTCTCGCATTTGCAAAGATCGTGACCTGGCTTGTGACTACAAGTCACGTGGAATACGTCCATGGTGTTTACTGAGGAAAGTATAACCAGGCCTGTCGATTGGCGTTGGAGCGCTTGCGACCCGTCGGCAGGTCGGTGTCAACCTCTCCTCCATCACAGGTCGTTGGTGTGCGGGGAACTGCTCCTCCCGGTTTCGGGTGCAACTAATCACCTTCAAAGTAGCTTCGAAGTGAATTGCAGTCCTCAGGGCACAAGCAGTTGAACCAAGCTATAAACTAGTTACACTTGGGAGTGATATTTACTAGAATTCCTATCAGTGCGCTAAATACCATGCCAAGCTAAGGCTGATACTATTTGCTACATGATCATAGAACGCTAAATCTCGATGATGCAAAATATTCTGAATGCCGTCATCATGTGTAGCAACATCATTGCGGTACGTATCATCTCCTGGAGTTCTCATTGCAGCCACCTACGTATCGTCCACTAGGGTTCACACCCATCGTTTGGCTTGGTGGTTGCGGTGCGGTGACGTGGTGTGGTGCTGGACGGCGGGCCTCCGTCATGCCACACTTGTCCCCGCGCGCGCGACTTGCCGGATCCGCTCACCTCATGGCCGGAGACACGAGTGGCTAGACGATCTCGACCTGGATGCCCTGGGTGCGAGCCGTTACAACAGTGGCTGTGGTGTTGCGCAAGCACATGCCGACCGATTGTCACGCAGTGGGTTAGCACCATTCACGTGTGACACCTTTTCCGACCGGCGACCGGAAGGTGTTTGAGACGCATAATTTTGGCCGGGCTGCGTGAGGGCTGTAATGCGGAACCTGGCATGTTGCGAACAGTCATTCTGATACAGGCTCGTACGGACAAATAATCCCACAGTCGTCATCACTGGCCCGTGCTCTTCCATCCATATCTATTCTGTGTACATCTCCTCATCTTTCTGTGTACAATGTCTGTTGTGTGTTTATTCTGTTTTGTCTTCTTCCAAACATGCTTCAGCATGTCCACCTTGGACGCATGTGAACGCGCGAAACGTGCAACGCTCAGTTATAAAACAACAACGCAAGCGCTTCATGTTTACACGACGTATGCAAATATACGACTGGCGGGTGCCTTTCCACCGGATGTGTAGCCCACTTGGCATATAATAACACCCTTTTGGTCGGTCGGCGGCGGCCCACACAGAGCTGCCGCCTGCAGTGGAAGCCATAAGATGTCATGTGTGTCAGGTGCGGTATATGTATGAGCACATGGTCGCACGCGGCCACCCACGGCCGTCCCGCCCCGCCCCGGTCACCGCCCGGTGTCTGGGCCACCGCAGCCATCAGCCCCGTACACCCGATACGCCTGTCGCTGTACATTTGTTCGTCAGTGATTTGTCACGCGTATTGACGCCAACCGGTCGTGTCGCTGTTGCCTGATTGCCCCTAATAGTCACGGAGAATTGGGCGATAGATATTGTTGGCCTCCTTGGATACGGCTGTTCCACTCGATCGCGTCGTTTTTCAGCCCCGAATGCATCTCGAATGTCTCTATTAGCGGTGGATTTTGATGAAGTGACTTGTTTACTGCGACCTTCCCGTGCACCTGATGTGGGTGCGCATGTAAGTGCGGGTGGCGAACGACAAACAACAGCTCGTGTTCGGGCCACACCGCTGCCGACGAACTCCTCTCGCCAGGAGCGATCGGAACGCGACTGCACACGCCCACTCCTCTCGGACACGCCGACCTGGCAGCAGGACAAGACGTACCGCGGCCATCACTAATCAGCCGGCTCCGGGCGCGCTGCCTGCACCGGCGATCGACCGTCGACGCGGCGCAAAAAGGCCGGATTGTTAGGCGCTCGGCTGGTGCTCGGCCGATCGGCCGTTTGTTATAACCAGCCGTCACCTGGCGACAAAAAGTGCCGATCGTTGGCCGCCGGTAAATCACCTGGTCGAGCGTGCTGCCGGACTCATAGCGGCGCATTCGTGACCGTCGATCCCAAATGCACACGCACCGCCCCCCCCCCCCGTGTCTCCCGTGTCACCGACTACACACGCACCGACCCGGTGACCTCCAGGATGTCACCTGCTCTGACCGTACCATTATTTAATTCGCCTATTTTTTGTTTGAACCCAAGTCACGGCGGCGCGGGTGTTCGACGGACCCGGAGGCGCCGTCGGCCAAATTACGCCGCTGCGCAAAAAGGGGCGGCGTCTGCGGCACTGTCGCGCCGTGTCATTACCGCCGGTCGGCGCGAGGTCCGCTCACTGCCAGTGGTCGCCGCCGCCCACAATTGAAGCATTACCTCAGCGGCGCGGCTCAGTCGCCGCTGCAAAAACCGGCCGTCGCTCAAACTTCCGCCGCCGGCCTGGACGGCCCGCGCGAGCTGTCACCGTCCGCCCTGGGCGTTGTCGCCGGTCGGGTGTCAGAGGGTGGTCACCGGCCAGCTGTCACAGTCTGACCTCTGTCTGCCCGGGGCGTTGTCATCGGTCGGGTCTCACAGGGTGGTCACCGGCCAGCCCTCACAGCCTGACCACTGACCAACTCTCGGAGCATGGTCACTGGTCAGCTGTCCGCGCACAGTGACTGGTCAGGTTTCAGAGCGGCGTGCTGCCATATGCCATGCCGGGGCGACGTTTGGTTTGCGTCAGGACCACATTCTGCTAAGTATCCTTGTGCTGGTCACTGCTCTGTGTTTCCGTCTGGTCTGTTGGGAGGGGGGGGCTGGTGAGGTGATGTATATACTACTATGGGTTTCCGTCTGCCGGGTGACGGTCGCGTGAGGTGAGATGATGGGTGTTGTGCTCTGGGTTGCCATCTGCCCGGTGGGGCACGGGTGGAACTTGAGCCTGGCGAGGATTTGGATGAGGCGCGCCGACGTCACGACCCGCAGCCGACGGCAGACCCGTCGCATGGCCACGCTCCAGACGCCGCAGCCGCGCCACACCGTCAGTCACCGTCACGACACGTCACGTCACGTCACGTCACGTCACGTCACGTCACGTCACGTCACGTCACGTCACGTCACGTCACGTCACGTCACGTCACGTCACGTCACGCCACGTCACGACACGTCACGACACGACACGTCACGACACGCCACGACACGACACGACACGACACGACACGACACGACACGACACGTCACGTCACGTCACGTCACGTCACGTCACGTCACGACACGACACGACACGACACGACACGACACGACACGACACGACACGTCACGTCACGACACGACACGACACGACACGACACGTCACGTCACGTCACGTCACGACACGACACGACACGACACGACACGTCACGTCACGTCACGTCACGACACGACACGACACGACACGACACGACACGACACGACACGACACGTCACGTCACGTCACGTCACGTCACGTCACGTCACGTCACGTCACGTCACGTCACGTCACGTCACGACACGACACGACACGACACGACACGACACGACACGACACGACACGACACGACACGACACGACAGCGTGCCGTGCCGTGACGTGACGTGCACAAAACACCGCCTGCAGTGATTTTCCCGGGCGGCGGGCGGATTCGTTTCTCCGACGGGAGGACGGGAGCACCCGTGTGCTCACGCACTGCCACCGTTTGTTTCCCCGTCGTTGTTGACGCCGTCGGTCGCTGCCACTGTCCCCGGGACTTTGTGCGGAGCATTGAAGCCTGTGTGGATACCCTACGACACGTGCCGGCAGCTGCAGAGGCCACGCCTTAAACACGAGTGACACTAACCCACCCAATCTCACATGAGCATCAGCGATTGACAGCTACCTCGTTTGTCTAAGCACGTAGCCCGAGTTCACAGACTGCAGCCGGCGAACGCCTGTACTCGCCGACCATCTTCATCAATCACCTCTGAGCAGTGCAGTGAAGCGATGTGCAACACCCGCTGTCACGCGCGCGACACACCTGCACGTGTCGTCCCGGCGGTCCTGTGCTGCACCTGCACGTTGTCCCACCGTGTCGTCCCGGCGGTCCTGTGCTGCACCTGCACGTCATCCCACCGTGTCGTCCCGGCGGTCCTGTGTTGCACCTGCACGTTGTCCCACCGTGTCGTCCCGGCGGTCCTGTGTTGCACCTGCACGTTGTCCCACCGTGTCGTCCCGGCGGTCCTGTGCTGCACCTGCACGTTGTCCCACCGTGTCGTCCCGGCGGTCCTGTGTTACACCTGCACGTCGTCCCACCGTGTCGTCCCGGCGGTCCTGTGTTGCACCTGCACGTTGTCCCACCGTGTCGTCCCGGCGGTCCTGTGTTACACCTGCACGTTGTCCCACCGTGTCGTCCCGGCGGTCCTGTGCTGCACCTGCACGTTGTCCCACCGTGTCGTCCCGGCGGTCCTGTGCTGCACCTGCACGTCGTCCCACCGTGTCGTCCCGGCGGTCCTGTTCTACACCTGCACGTTGTCCCACCGTGTCGTCCCGGCGGTCCTGTGCTGCACCTGCACGTTGTCCCACCGTGTCGTCCCGGCGGTCCTGTGTTACACCTGCACGTTGTCCCACCGTGTCGTCCCGGCGGTCCTGTGTTACACCTGCACGTTGTCCCACCGTGTCGTCCCGGCGGTCCTGTGTTACACCTGCACGTTGTCCCACCGTGTCGTCCCGGCGGTCCTGTGTTACACCTGCACGTTGTCCCACCGTGTCGTCCCGGCGGTCCTGTGTTACACCTGCACGTTGTCCCACCGTGTCGTCCCGGCGGTCCTGTGCTGCACCTGCACGTTGTCCCACCGTGTCGTCCCGGCGGTCCTGTGCTGCACCTGCACGTTGTCCCACCGTGTCGTCCCGGTGGTCCTGTGTTGAGCACCTGCACGTTGTCCCACCGTGTCGTCCCGGCGGTCTTGTGCTGCACCTGCACGTCATTCCACCGTGTCGTCTCGGCGGTCCTGTGTTACACCTGCACGTTGTCCCACCGTGTCGTCCCGGCGGTCCTGTGTTACACCTGCACGTTGTCCCACCGTGTCGTCCCGGCGGTCCTGTGTTACACCTGCACGTTGTCCCACCGTGTCGTCCCGGCGGTCCTGTGCTGCACCTGCACGTCGTCCCACCGTGTCGTCCCGGCGGTCCTGTGTTGCACCTGCACGTTGTCCCACCGTGTTGTCAATCGCGTGCTGAAGTACCCCTCCCGGTCACAAGTGCGACGCTGCAGGCTGCAAGAGAAACACCTGCCGTTCTGTGATATATGTGACGTAGCGGGTGCAGCGAGTCGCCGACGTCACGTGACGTCATGTGCGTCACACGAAGTCACACATCTCGCGGCATCACCGGCGCCACGCGGTGTCGTGGCTGTCACGTAACGCTATGAATACGACGTCATCACTTTGATGTGGCGTCGGGGATGACACCTGGCGTTTTCGGGATCGGGCGGACCCCGGGCTCCGTGCAGCGTAGTGGTGGGTATCGTCTGGCGTAGTGTCGCGTGACGGTGTCGGCGGCCGCCGCCGACCGTCCAGCGAGCCGGCAGCGGGCCCGACGGCGGCAGAACGGCCACACCTGCTCCCTGCTCCTCTCTGTTCCCACCGCCGGTCGTGGTAAAAACGCCACACTCTCGGCTGGACCCAGATATCATCCGAGACCATTTCGAAGGAGCATGCCGGCCAGACAAAGCGGCCGCCAATTGGTTTCAGTCGCAAGCATTCCGCCTGTCCGATTTCTTATGTCTTGGCATGAATTAAGCGTTTTCCTGTGCGAGTTTAGATCATAAATAGCACTGACGGCGCCCTTGCTCGGGCGGCCAGGTACTGTATTAGTGGTAGCGGCAGGCGATAGTGGACATGAGCAATGCATGTACACATAATCGAAAGAGAGACACGGACCAGTCGAAAGCCGTTAACTTTGCAGCGGTTTCCCGCCTAGAACCGTGCACAACTAGCAATTAGTTTATTCCGTTTCATAATTATTATGTGCATAACTGAATCATGTTGCACGGCTCTAGTTCGCAATTATAAGCGTCCGGGCGGACAAAAACAACCCCACTGCAGTCGACAAATATTCCGTTAGGGCCGAATTTAGAACCTCTTGAAAGAGTTGACCAACGGAACGATGCTCAAACCCCCTCCCCCCTCTCGCCGGTCTCTGGCCCCAACCCGCCGCTCTCTGGCGTGCGGCAGTCGCCGACTTCGGCCGTTCCGTTAAGAGTGCGGCGGTCGGGCCGGCCAAGCCCTGCCGCGGGGGCGCACCAGTGCAGCGAGAGGGGCGGCCCGGTGTCATTAGCCATGAGCTCAGAGGCCCACTGATAAGGTGGTGGGTGTAATTTTGTCCGGAACCGTTAGTCACGACTCGGCACGCAGATCTGGCCGGTCGCATGACTAACGGGAGGAAAATAGCTCTCCGCTGCTTCGTCCGTTTCGGCCGACCCACTGAGTGTAGGAGTTGGACGTCTGGTCAGCTGCGTTTAAGAACATGCTAGAGCGACTGATGCTTTCTGACAACAGGAAATTCGAATTATAATACTCAATGACATGAATTGGTATTTTGATGGTATCATGGTAAGTGATGGACAATGCTTGAAACAATGCTTGCTGATTTTTTGTTTATTCCTGGGAGACAGTGGAAGATGATAACCTGAATACAAAGTCAAGGGAACGTAAAGCAGAAAAAGCAATGTTACTCAGCTAGAGGAACAGGGCTATTAGAATATTAGGAATTATTGATAATAGTGTTGAATATAACGGCAAGAAAGCTATGAAAAACTTGCACATTGCCTGTGCGCGACCGCACTTTGAATATTATGTACAGGCATACCACTCTTCCTTGCATAGCGTTATAGGTAAGCTGGAAAGAGTGCAGCGGAAATCTATTAAACCTCTATCAGTGGACTGTGAAATTGAGTGAAAGACTGGCTCATGGCATTATATATCTATTTACCCAGTATATAGGAAATTAAGGGGTGGTATGGTTGATATGTTTCAGATAGTGAATGGATTAAGGTCAATCTGAATGATACTCTTATATTTTGAATGTCACATAGGGGTCAACAATTTAGGTTATACAAATTAAGGTGTAAGACAGCTATACGGCAACAAGTTTTCAGTCAAAGGGTGATTGATCAATGGAATAGGCTACCTAGTGATGCAGTGGATAGTCCTTCATTTAATGCATTTATAAAAATATGGACGATTAATTCTTTAGGTTCAATTATCATATTTGAAATTATAAGTTGTGCAACAAGGTGATAGGAATTGGGGTGAATGGAGGGAATTGATGCTAGTATGGTTCTTAGATCATGCTCGTAGATGTGTAGTTAGGCTATTAGAAAGTGTACATGTCAGTGGATTCAGTACTTTCCTTCGGGCATGTGACAATGATGAGACTCTCCATGGAAACGCAATGGAATGCTAGTTTCTTTAGAACTTAGGCTATAGCATTGATTAGGGGAGCTTCAGTATATATAGTTTTCCTATCACAGCACCTTGCCTTTTTAGGTCAACCCAGATGGGCCCCTATGGTTCTAATCATGCCTGAAATGTGTGTGACTTTAATGTCATGTGAAGCGTCTTGTTTTCTTAATAACATGTCCGACGATGTATTCTGTTTTCTGTAGCACGTCCCAATGAGAAATACATGCCATTCTTATCCTTCCACGTTCCAATTAAGCTGTCATGCCTTCTATTCTGCGAATGCCGTCCTCCAGCCGACTCTGCGCCGTCTCTACGGCCGGCCACCCCGCTGGTTGGGACCCGTAATTCTGGCCGAGTGGTCACGCTGGCCGAGTGCCGCCGTGATGGCCGTGACCCATCTGTCCGTGTACGGCGCACGGACCATTCACGGTCCATTCACGGTCCATTCACGGTCCATTCACGGTCCATTCACGGTCCATTCACGGTCCATTCACGGTCCATTCACGGACCATTCACGGTCCGAGCGTCAGCCGGCGTCGTCCGCCCTGCCGGACGGCCCACCAGTCGCCGCACCCCGCCGACCCCACCGGTCCGGCTCACACCCCTGCCGACCCCACCGGTCCGGCTCACACCCCTGCCGACCCCACCGGTCCGGCTCACACCCCTGCCGACCCCACCTGTCCGGCTCACACCACTGCCGACCGCCCGTCGTCGCCTGGCGGCCGGCGGTCGTGGCACGCTCAGAGGCGTCGGCACCTCACCAGGAGTCACCCGTCCCCCCGTCCCCTCGCCGCCCACCACCTCCCCATTCATCGGGCCGAGATTGCGCGGCGGCGGCGGGGCAGCGCGCGCCAGCCGGCCGAGTGTTGGCGGCGGCGGCGGCGGCTGAGTCGTGGCGGGGCGCGGACGGCGGCAGCGGCAGTACCGGCGCGGCGGCAGCGGCGCGAGCAGGCGCGCTCTGGGCGCCCGTCGGACGGCGCGTGGCGCGTGCGTGGGCGCGTGTGTCGCCGTGTCGTGGCGAGCGTACGTATGTGAGCGAGCGTCGCGGCCGGGCGGGACGCACCAGACGAGCACCAGTGCTATGGAGGACGCAGACCGAGACCGGACGACATGATCATTCAGGACGATGGAGGCACGCCAGGTAATGCTGCCGCCGCGTGCCGGCTCGACGGCTTTGTCTGTAGGGGGGTGTGTGGCGCTCCTTCCCAGGGGCAGGTCTCCACGAGTATCACAGAGGAGTGGGGGTGGAGGGGATGGACGTACCTGTGACTATCGTGCCGGCTCGACGGCTTTGTCTGTAGGGGGGTGTGTGGCGCTCCTTCCCAGGGGCAGGTCTCCACGAGTATCACAGAGGAGTGGGGGTGGAGGGGATGGACGTACCTGTGACTATCGTGCCGGCTCGACGGCTTTGTCTGTAGGGGGGTGTGTGGCGCTCCTTCCCAGGGGCAGGTCTCCACGTGGAGTATCACAGAGGAGTGGGGGTGGAGGGGATGGACGTACCTGTGACTATCGTGCCGGCTCGACGGCTTTGTCTGTAGGGGGTGTGTGGCGCTCCTTCCCAGGGGCAGGTCTCCACGAGTATCACAGAGGAGTGGGGGTGGAGGGGATGGACGTACCTGTGACTATCGTGCCGGCTCGACGGCTTTGTCTGTAGGGGGGGGGGGGGCCCCCCCCCCCGGGGGGGGCCCCCAAAAAGAAATCACAGAGGAGTGGGGGTGAGGGGATGGACGTACCTGTGACTGCGGGTAATGCTGCCGCCGCGTGCCGGCTCGACGGCTTTGTCTGTAGGGGGGTGTGTGGCGCTCCTTCCCAGGGGCAGGTCTCCACGAGTATCACAGAGGAGTGGGGGTGGAGGGGATGGACGTACCTGTGACTATCGTGCCGGCTCGACGGCTTTGTCTGTAGGGGGGTGTGTGGCGCTCCTTCCCAGGGGCAGGTCTCCACGAGTATCACAGAGGAGTGGGGGTGGAGGGGATGGACGTACCTGTGACTATCGGTAAAAGCCGAACTACATCAATCACGTTAAGTGATGAACTATTGTGCGGATTATGTCTTCACGTGACAAGCAGCTGCCATGTGCCGCATGTTAAGTTAACCTTCGAAGGTACAGCATGTCTGCACCGTGATAACGAGCCAAGTTGATTCATAACGTAATGGATCACGTGCGAACGCGAAACCAACTGCTGTCAGAATTAAACTGGACCAGTACCAAGCGAATGAATGTGTCCGCGCCTGGAGTCAGGATAGTAGGCGGACATCTTGCCGACGCACGTGATCCTGCAGGAGCACACCGTCGCCGCAGGAGGTGGAAGCCACTCATTCCAGCTGGCCTGTCCGCACGCCGGCGGCACCAGACAGCTCTCACGCACGCTGGCCACGATCAACACCGTAATCTGGTTACGGTGTTGACCGTGGCCTGTCCGCACGCCGGCGGCACCAGACAGCTCTCATGCACGCTGGCCACGATCAACACCGTAATCTGGTTACGGTGTTGACCGTGGCCTGTCAGCACGCCGGCGGCACCAGACAGCTCTCACGCACGCTGGCCACGATCAACACCGTAATCTGGCGATCGTGAAATGACGGCTGGAACCTGGAACTGGCCGCGAAACATGTTCCGTCTTCTGACGTATTCCGGAAACAACGCAGCTGGACACATTCCCACCGGAAGCCGGGTGCTGGGTTGTTGGTGTACCTCAGACGGCGACGTCCGTGTGCATCACGTCCTCACTAATGCTACGCGGTGCACTGAAGTGGACGAAGAGATATGAGCCGTGTGCCGTACACCTCGACGTGCACGCAATTTTGAAGTTTAGCGGTGTCAAAACGGGTCACTTGACTTATGATTTGCTTCGTAATGCCTGAAATACCAGGTGTCTGTAAAAAGTCTTCCTCGATTAACGATATCAATGGTCACATGGATAGCCTTGGTATCGCAGCAGAAAATCGCAAGCATTGCCTTCCCTCATAGAGGAAAATAGCTTCACGAATGTTCGCAACCGTGCACAGCACAACTATAACTTACGATGTAATTGATTACACAACGTACAATCCTGCAACTATAGCTGTGTCAACTGGGGAATAGTGTTTGTAGCTCCAAGTGTCGAAAACATCTTATTTTGTGCATACAATCTGCTTGACTGGGAGCCGTCTTTACAAACATGGAACCTGTGATTTGAATAATCCAAGTTTGGAAACTTGGATCACATCAAACCATGCTGGCCACTTTCAGCACTTGATAAGGAAAAATGTCGCGTTCTCGCTGGCTACACCAGTATGACGGGACTTGAACGCTTATATTTTGTCATGAAGCTGTCAAAACCAGATTAAAGTGCCTTTCTCATAAGCTTGTGGTAGGTGACAACAAAACATGTGTGAGTTTTCATGCGGATATCGCCTAGTTCTCTTCTTTATTCTTCTAACTACTTTTGTGTACATATAATGAAGTTAAATGAAGCGTAGACATTAATAAAGACATCAATGAAACATCATGGAAAAAGCTTGCCAAATTACTTCATTGTAGATCTTAAGAACAAGTATATTTGTTGGAATACTATTTTTCCTATTCCACGTCACTTCCTATTCACCATACAACATTATTTCAGAAGTATTTATGCATGCCTACCTAGTGCATACCTACTGTCTCGCTAAAGTGAGTTATGATGCAATACAGAACATTCTAGATTTGACATGCCCATTATACGATTTATGTTCTTCATGAAGAGCATGTGGATTTGATGTGTCATTTATTTTCGGAGGAATGAACCGGTCCCAATTATAGAACTTGTTTTCAACAATAGAAGATCACAGGGAACAAAATACAGGCATTGTTTCCCAACTAGCATGGCACTGGAATAAACGCCATGTTGACATCCATTGTTGATCTTGTTCTGCGAGGCGGTATGCGACAGGCTGTGCGCAAATGCGCCGTCACCATTGTGCTGATGTTGCAATTGCAATGGCGGTGTGTGAAGGCATGCGGCGGCAGTGGTGGTGGTGGTTATTCCACCAATCGTATTATATCTTACGCCAATATCTTCGGCGTACGATATTGGCGACGCTATATGCCCCAAAGCAGTCGACTGGTCGTAAAGACCTCTACGAACAGTCGACTGCTTTGGGGCATATAGCGTCGCCAATATCCTACGCCGAAGATACTGGCGTAAGATTTAATAAGATTGGTCGCGGGCGAATAGTAGCGACAGGTGGGAGTCGAACCCACAACCTTTCGGCTGTGACTGGCACCGCACCACTAGACTACTCGCCTCCGGAATGCATTCAGAGTGAACGGCCTCTTGCTTACTCACGAAATGTCGGCCTCTTGATGCAGAATTGAAGTAAGCACTGCTTCCTGGTGTCAAGTAATGTCATATATCCGGTCTATCTGCTATCGACACGATAAGCCAAGCTAGATACATAGTAGAGCCAGGTGATAGCCTATTTATGGATGTTCAGTGTCTACATGGACGTTATATCAACATCCGAAGTTCGTCAAAGATAACTAGTTACATAGGACATGCATTAGATCTTATCAAAGATTGTACGCCAAGATCCGGGTGGTGAAGGTGGTGGTGAGGGCAGGGCAGGACGATTTATAGTGGACAACACGTCTGTACTGTATCCAATTTCCTTCGGGTACGAGACTCGCGACCATCCGGCTCTCCCTCGATCATTCGGCGTGAGCGAAGGCGACGCTATATGGATATTTAGCGGAATGTGTCGTACAACAATCCAACTATTTTTTCTTCCGATGATCCCGTGCGCTTTCAATCAGTTGCTGGGTGTGAAAGCAGGCTACCTAGCCGCGTGGGTGACAGGATCGAGTATTTCCCGGGTGATTTCTGTCGCAACCAACTGGTGAGCCGTCGGCGATCGATGACGCAGAACACACCAACACAGCACGTATTCCATATGTCATTCCGTAGCCGCCAGGAAAGGTGCCACCGGTCTAATGGAATATGCAGATTCCCACCATGCGTACGCACGTCTGGGGGTGAAACTTCACACACACACACACACACACACACACACACACACACACACACACACACACACACACACACACACACACACACCACACACACACATACACACACATATATATATATATACATATATATATATATATATATATATATATATATATATATATATATATATATATATATATACATATATATATATATATATACATATATATATGTATATATATAATCCCGCCGTAGATGGTATGGACATGTTGGACGTTCATTAGTCTTCACGTCAAACACAAACACCCAACGACACATATCCCCTTCGCCATTTCCCGTGTCGGAACCTTTGTCTGAACGTCTGCAGCGCATCCAATTCGACTCCGGACTGTCCACCGCAGCATCTCTCCAGAACACTCGCGAGCTTCGACTCCGTCCACATCACTCCGCTTCCATGCTGCAGCAGCGGCAGCTTCCGCCCGCGGCTGGCTGTCGGGCGGGCGCCGCTTTGTTCCACCGTGTCGGCATCCTCCGCCCGGGGAGATCGTGATTTATCCGTGGCGGTCGGCGTGCAGTGGCGCGCCGCGCCGCCAGCGCCGCGGCAGTTGCGGCGCGGGTGGCGGGTGTCGGCGCGCAGCCGACGATTTACCCCGCTGACGCACGAGCGGCGCCTTGGACATGCATGTCAATGGCAGGATGTCAGTAGTCCTGCTGGTGGACCAGGGAACCAGAACCGCAGCTGAACTGGCAGACGCCATCTTCGGGTGTCAGGTAGCGCCGCGCCGGGCAGGTAGCAGGTAGCACCGAGCCGAACTGCCAGGGAGTGGTCAGCGTATCGGGATTCTCCGGGACACCAGGGGTGGTCAGTGAGTCACCATAGGCGTCAGGGAGTCGGCACGGCCTCGGGGAGTCTTCACCAGCCTGTCACCGGCTGACGCCGCCCGGACATACCAGGCAGCTGCCAGAGACAGGGGGTTCGCGCGGAGCCGACAGGGCGTGCAGCGCAGGCTGGATACATCACGCTATTCGGGAGCCACCCGATCCTGGACGGGCGTCGTGGTCAGAAGAACCCGACCATCGGTGGGTTACATCCTCGCCGCGTCTCGATACGTAGCTCAATCGCCTCGATCCTGGAGTCGTCCTGGAGCGGAGCGGATCGGTGACAGGGTTCGACTGTGTCCCTATATGTCACGACAGGATGTCCGGCCGTGTCCCCATATATCACGCAGGAATGGCATGAGATGACGGAGCGGATCGGTGACAGGGTCCGGCTGTGTCCTTATATGTCGCGCAGAAATGGCGTTAGATGACGGAGCGGATCGGAGACAGGGTCCGGCCGTGTCCCTATATGTCGCGCAGGAATGGCGTTAGATCACGGCGACGGCCAGGGCTTGCCTGCGTGTGCCAATCGTCATGTGTGGAGCCGTTGGGACATTCAGCGTGGGCCGGCCACGTCACCTGTCACACCTGTCACACGTCACCTCAGGTCACCTGTCACACCGTGCCCAGCTACCCTCGCCGTTGACTCCGTGTCCCAGCCCGGCCCGCCGTGGCGGTGCCACACTCACGGACACGAAGTTCCGCTCCGACACCTCCGCGTGAATCACGTTTTCAGCGCCCCGTGTCTCGTCGTCCAGACACCGCGTGTCTTCTCAGATCATTTCCCGCTGGGCGGCCAGGTCACCCCTGTGCAGTGTGCATGCGTCCCAATCCCCCGTCGAGCTGGCATCACGTGCCAGCCCTCGCCCTTCCGGCCGCTCCTCGGACGCCGCCTCTCACAGCGCGTCGGCTGACCGGTGCAGCACGAACTCGCACCGCATGCGCTCCTGCAGCTGCCGTTCTCTGGACGCCCGGCTCGGCCCAGGCAGGCCGCTGTAGCACTGAGGCCGCCCATTAATGTTCCGGCAGGCGGCTTTCAGCCGGGCCAAGCTCTAACACGTGCCGCCACGTGCCGACCGAATGAATGAATTAATTGTCGGGCGACGTTCGTGTACAGAGGAGTCCTCCATTAACACGGGGCCTGCATCGGGGATGGTGTCCGGGAGATTGCAGCACAATGCAGCGCATTGGCGCCGACATTGCCGAGGCGCGCTGACTGTGTCGGCGCTCCACACTAGGACTTGACATCCTGGCCACACGGCAGCCGCGAGAGCTGCCAACAGGTAAACACGACAACTGTTCAGGCATTGGCACGGATGACAAGGCCGGGCCGTCGGGCTGCCTCTACACCGAGCGGTTTGTGATGGTTTCGGCTGGGGCCCAGCCTTTCTGCGGCGCGCAGCCCGCATTGTTGCCCGGAATTGGCCGACCGGAATTTCTACCGATCGCGAGGCTTTTCACCTGGTCATGCTGTCCATCGCTGCCTGTCTCCCACCATTTTTGGCGGCTTTCGGCGCCAGGAGGACCGCGTCCCGCGGCGAGGACCTCGCGCGAACTCGAGAGCGGGGAGGAGAGAAGCGTGCGCCAGAGAGTGAGAGAGAGAGAGAGAGCTCCTGACAGTGGACACCGGCCGCCCAAGGCCGTGTGATCTATGCCGTATCTCACCGTAGAGATGACGGCCGTCCGTGTCGGCGCGCCACCATTTGTCCCCGTCGACAAACGCGCCGCAGCGGGCGGCGGGCGGCGGCGCTCGGCGGCGTTTCGCCAGGTCGGGCCGGGAGTCGCGCCGCAGTGACGTCACCGTCACGACCAATCGCCGCACACTTTGCACCTTTGTTTTCTAACAATCGTGACGGCGGAGGTGCGAGACGCCGGGTGGCGTCACGCTGCCAGGCGAGGAGCAGTGACTCACGACGCGCCGGCCGCATGCGGCTACCGAGCCAAGCCTTCGGACGACGGCCGGCCCCCGGCGGCATCGAGCCCCACTGCTGGGCAGCCGTCACTCTGTCACCAGACGCGTCACAAATCACGACCCGGGCGAAACATAGGCCGTGCAGACAAGATCAGGGCTACGCCGAAAAATTGAATCAACTGGCTGAGCGCAGTCTGAATGTGCACGTTTCCATCACCTTTATCTGGATTGCTACAAAGCAACATAAATTATATCATTAAACGACGCCATTACATTAATCAGGTACAGTGATCGACCTGCTCCTGCTCAAAAACAAATCGAACTAATTTCAGAGCATTCTTCGCTCTTTTCGTGCGGCCTTTTTTAACCACAAAATTCAATAGGGGAACAATTGGGCATATAGCTGTTCGTTGGATGGGGAGTTCAACAAGGTGATCATTTTTGTATCTGTCGAATTCCCCTAATTGCTTGCACACATTGCGTGTTCGAACAATGTGGCTGAATATCGCTCAGAATTCCACCCACATGCTTCGCTTCATGGGATGAACCAAGGTTCGATTTGATATCAAGTTGAAGGCCAAACTCTATTGAAACTTTCTTCTCTTTGTCTCTGTCTCTTTGCTCACTGATTCACCTGTTCACCTGCTCACCTGTTCCTTTGGCCACCTGCTGAGCTGCTCACCTGATCATCTATTCACCTGCTCATCTACCACCCTGCTTACCTGCTCCCATACTCACCTGCCTGGTGAGTATGGGAGCTCCTGCTCCCCTACTCCCCGCTCCACCTGTTCCGTTGCTGCCCTGCCCACCCGTTCACCTGTTGTCACCAGTGGCGGTGCCAGCGGCGGTGCGGCGGTGGTGCGGCCACCACAGCCAGTCGCTGGCTAATTGTCGGCGGGCTTCAGCGCGGCCGGGCGCTGCCACGCCGTTTGAATGGCTGTCACATTGTGGGTCGTCTCCACCAACAAACAGTCGGACATTCTGTCAGTCTGACGGACTAACAGCGGCACCGTCGGCCCGACAGCCGGACCGTCAGCCGGACCGTCAGCTTGACAGCTGGACAGCCAGCATGGCTGCCGATCTTCAGCCTAATAGCCAACCGTCAGCCCGACAGCCGGATAGCCAGCATGGCTGCCGATCGTCAGCCTAATATCCAACCGTCGGCCTGACCACCAACCTGGCAGTTGACCGTCAGCCTGGCAGCTGGGCCATCAGTCTGACGGCCGTACCGTCAGCCTGACCATCAGCCTGATAGATGACCGTCAGCCTGACAGCCGGACAGCCAGCCTGACAGCCAACTGTCGGCCTAATAGCCAACCGTCAGCCTGGCAGCCGGACAGCCAGCCTGACAGCCGACTGTCAGCATGACGGGCTGACAGTCGGACATAGTCAAACATAGTCGCATAGTCAAACATAGTCGCATAGTCAAACATAGTCGCATGGTCAAACATAGTCGCATAGTCAAACAAACGTGCCGTACTCAGCACAGACGGACAGACGGGCAGCCGGACAGTCGGGCAGTCGATCAGACGGACAGACGGGCAGTCGGGCAGACGGACGGGCGGCCAGGCACACGAGCGGGCGTACCAAGGAGGCGCCACTGCCGACAACTCTCCTGCGCGTCCGAGGCGTAGAATGCCCGGGAGCGCGAGCTCGGTCGTCCAGAGACCACACACCATTTGTAACGGCCGCAGAGCCCCATTAGCCTCGAACCCGACCGGGGTGCCGCCGAGCGCATCGACGGCAGTCGTACACGACATTAGGGGAATACATTATCCGCCCACCGGGTCGGACGGCCGCCGCGGCCGCTGGTGCCCATGGTTGCGCCACATTCCCCGCGTGCTGGCCGTCTGACTGGATGGGCATCGAGCGTGCCCTCCGGCGAACAGACGTAAACAAATGTACCTGTCAATCGTGTAAAATTGAAAACAGCCGTTGCCACTCGCGGAGAAGGAACGCTCCAAGAGGTGGCGCCGAAGTCGTTACGAGTATGTACTTTTGGTGCAATACCATGTTGTTAATGACAATTATTTTCTGTTATTGGGGGGGGTGCCTATGCATCCAACGTCTTTGCTGTTGCTTAGCTGTTCTTTTCAAAAAAGCATCATGAAGGATGTCTCTACAGAGCACCATGGTGGACAAAGTAACTGTCTGCCACCATGTACGCTGGTCAAACATATACCTTTCACCTGCTAGCCTGGGTGATTTCCTTCCTCGCTAAACCGGCAGTTTCAATCCCACTAGTTGGCTATTGTGGCTTTAGGGCGCGCCTACTCAGTTTCAATCACACGTTACGCAGTGTAGTGCTCGCACAAATAAATGTGGCGAGTCATTCGCTGTCGGTCATATTTCCGGAGGTACCCAAGTATGTCACCCACGTTCGTGACGAGCGCACTTTTGGTTAATCTGCGTGTTCACTTGTGCAGCTGGTGCAAACGTGTGCACTGTGATCACCCGGTGTCGGTGTCGTGCATTTGTGCGTTTTTCATGCTACTTTGCCTTCATTCGCTTGTGCTAGATTTTCAATGGAATGCCAACTATTTCTAAGCTGGTAGTGTTATATTTGATTTTAGGTGGCCTCGATATTTCGATACCACGCACAGTACACACCCCTGGCACTATTCAGCGTCCATGAAACAACACAGGCTTGGCATGTTTAGAGTTTTGAGACAAGCAAGGCAGTGGCACTCCGACCGCCATTGCGAGCCACCACACACATGCTCCTCTCCCTTAGGTCCTTACCAACACATTTCGAGTCGCTAGCGATGGTCGGAGGGCCAATCGAAGCTACGGAGGTTCGGCCGGCTGCAGGACAGCATCCAGACGATTTCAGTCATTACGGAAGACCGCGGATACTCCTACACGGACCCTTATACCAGGACCGATCGGCATGATACGCTCGCATCACCGTTTTTTGCTGGTCTTTCTTCTGGTAGAATCGAAGTGTCGTGTAATCGTCCACTGCCCATCCATGCGCAGGTAATGTTACCTTTTCGTGACGAAACAATTGTCTTCTTTTTTTGTGCCCAAGAAGAGTCGTTTTATGACACATCTACGACACTTCCATAAAGCTATCACTTGTGCCCACGCGCAAAGTACCGGCCATTGCTATGCGAATTTACCGCAGCTTAATCGGACACCACTAAAAGCAGCATTTAAAACGACACAGGACACCACAGCTGGCCAAGTCAGCTGACGCATTCCTTCGCCGGCACCTTGTCAGCAGATTTGGCCCAGACCAACGGTCTGCCTCGGAACGCCGATGACCCCCAACACGAGGAGCTGCTGTCACGAGAGTGCCCAGCGGAGTAACCCAACGGCCCCGGATGTGGCGAGCGTGCTTAATTTCCGGTCGGGGACACGTCGCCACCCTTTCGATTTCACAGGCGGTCGCGGCGCACGACCGGCGTCGGGTGCTTTCTCGCCGCCGGCGACGGTGACTGAGTGCCGGTCGGACCGAGATTTGTCACCGACAACGGTTGAATAGGCTCACCGACAGACCACTGATCGCTCCCATTCCTCTCCGCCCTCTCGGCCGGCGAGAAGCGCGTGGCCGCGTGGCCTTTGCACGTCGTCTCGTCTGGGGGTGGCGTCCTTGACATACCGCCCGCGCATGCAGTGCCACGTGTGTCTTTGACATGCCGTGTGGGTCAACGGCGGCACACGTGACCTTGACACCCCACGTGAGCTGGGGTACGGCACGTGCCACTGGCAGGACGTTTCCGTTAAGGGTGGGGAGTGAGATATTGGCACGCCACATAGCCCGGCGGATGTGTGAATCTTTGTATTTAGGTTCGCAGAATGGTTCGTCTTGAAATTCAGTCACTTAAAACAAAGTTTTCTTTGGACGAGTGCTACATCTTCCTTTGCTAAAGGCTGCATGAGTATGCTGAATACTGCACTGATATTGTTATTGACACAACATGCTGCGTTTTGATAGCTTGGTTTCGAAGCAGCTTCATTGAACGTTCAACGAAAGGACAACTTTGGCAGAACGTTATGTTATGGATGGCGCCTTCTTGAAACAGATGTATTTGTACATGCAGAAAGTCAGCGCGCTTTGCTGTTTTGTATTTCGACTTAGCGGTCAAACACAAACATGTAGGAATATAACACATGCTTCAGTCAGAGCAGTTCAATACACCTAATTTGATTGAATGATTGAATTATATCAATGTTCATAACATAAAAGAAAATATAATGTATTCAGATAGTTTTCCTCATCCTGATCGCAAATCAAGCCTGTAATAAGCGAATTATCACATTTCCAGTGACATCAATATGGTGAAAGGAGGCAACCTTTTAAGATCTGTGATCACTTCAAAAAGACAATGTAGAATCACGTGCGCGGCGTACAAACTGCGTCCTTTGCGGCAAATCTGTCTCGCAAGCACGCGACCAAACTGCTGACAGGCACGGCGCGGGGAACTGCCAGACCCGGACGCCAGTGTCAGGCGGCAACAGCCCCCCCCCACCCCCCGGGCCAGCGGAAGCAGTCGTGATGTCTCCGGGTCATGTGACCACCGTTGGCCCGCTGTCGAGCTGACCTCGTCACGCCGTGTAGACAACACCGGGCCGCACTGCAGGCGGATCACTGACCGTCTGGACCGATAGGCCATCGGCAGTGGCGGTGATGACAGCGTGCTATTCGCTCAATGGCATGTTCGCTGGCGCATACGTCGACAATATCGGCTGTACTGCTGTCTCCGGCGTCTCCACGGCCCGACTGCTGTTTCGGCAGCCTTGTTTGGGCAGAAATCCGAAGCGCAGACACACCGCGTCCACACGTCCTGTCTCACCACGCACCGTATCATAATTGTCGTCCCCTCGGCACTGTTCTCTCAATGTATTTCATCCCATGGTTTCGAAGTGGCGAGAGCTGCCCGGAAAAATTTTAACTTAAAAAGCGAACAAATATACCGCCGAGGAATCCGTCTGACGGCCGCAGAGGCGCTGCGATGGCCAGATGTCCCTATGACGTCCACACGCATCCTCAGGGATGAAATACTAGCCACGCGCGCGGGTGATTAGTTCGAGTACTTCCAAAAAAGAAAAAAAACTAGTGCTTACCGACATTTCTCACCACTTTTATTTATCCTCGCATCACAGCGAAACCTTGGCAGCACCGTCGGCTGGACTTCGTGACGGCCACCAGCTACTTCGCAGATCACCAACAAACACTGAGCACCCGTGGAGCGGCGGCGACCTTCAGTTCGCCATCAAGACTCATTCGGCTTCAATTTCGGCGGCGTCAGCCACTCGCCGACGACATCCGACCGACCTGAACGGGCCGTCGAGCCCGCACTAAGCACCGCGGCCGCCGGCCGGTCGGCCGGCCGCCGCCGCCAAATAATGGCTGCGGCGCGCGCCTAATGGGCGGCTCACCAGGACGCTGCCGACTCGGGTCAACCGGGTGGGCGTCCCGTGTGCCGGTCCGTGCCCGGCCGTGCGGCATGTGTCTCCGGCGCCATGCAATTGGGAGCCGGTTGTCGCCGTAATTGCGGCGACAGTCGGCGAATACACGACGCATTCCGTGCCGTGTCACGCACGGATGATGTTTGTTTGTAGAAATGACGTAGTTGTTTTCAACATGTACGTCCATGTGATAATACAGTGTCTGCTTAATGAGTTTTATTACACGGCAATTAAGCTCAGAGATTGCCCGAACGAGCGCCGAACCAATTTGCTCGGCGGAGCTACAATTGCTCGTTTGTCAGGTTAATCGATTGCCAATTTCACAATACGTCCTTCATCGCCGAGATAGCTCTGGTTGACGAAGCGTTAGGCAGCCTGCAGGTTTGGCACTGTTGCACGCTTACGCCGCTGCACGTGGAAGCAACCCGAGTTGTCCCTCTCATCACTTCAGAGCTCCGAACCGCAGCGGAAGCTCGAGGCAGCTCTGTGGGACTCCGCTGGCTAGCGATGGCAGAACAAGGATTCGGATTAGGCAAGGACAAGGTCTCGGATTAGGCAGGAACAAGGTCTCGGATTAGGCAGAGACGAGGACCATCTTGATAGCTTCGACTGGGGAGAGGGGGGAGAGCACATCCTTGCGCTGACCCACGAAAGAAGGTGAACACAAGCGTCTCTTGAAACCGATACTAAGCCACCAGGCTAGGGACTGAGCCCCGATCCCTGAAACCCAGGCCCATGCCCTGAGACCTAAAACTGCGACCTCAGGCCCAGATTGAGCCCGCATACCAGTACAGGCATGCTGACCAAGATCCTCCCGGTAGGATACGTCTAGTCATGTTTAGTAATGCTGGCTTGTAATATCTCACCGCCCCTACATGTCGCCTGTCCGGAGGAGACACGACCAGCACCCCGTGGGTCGACCTCGGCGTCATCTCCCTGTGGAGCCCCGGCGTGTGACCTTGCTGGAACCTGTCGGCACGGTGCCCCGGCCGCCGCTGTCATGACGGCCGGGACAGCCGCCTCACCTGGCGACACGGTGTGGCGGCCCAACGGTCGGCCGTCTACCGTCGCTCTAGAACGGCAGGTGTCACGTCACGTCACATCACGTCACGTCACGTCACGTCACGTGCGCCACTTCTTGCCATTGCCTGTGCCTTTTGGCGTAACACATCCGCCACGCAGCTTGTCCAGTAACGTTGTGACAGCAAGCCGCTACAGGCTTCACTCCTCGGCGACTACGTCACAACCCGCCGTGTCACGTCCACTCGCCCGACGTGACGAGACGCTGTGACGTCACGTGCCGTGTCACGTGCCGTAGCTGTGTCGTGACGATGGCAGAGCTATCACGGCTATCCATCTCCAGCGTAACTGTCAAGGAAGGTGGCAGATCAGCGAGAGGGCATACAATGTGCCAGCATGGAGAGAGATAAGGGGATGGAAGTTGGCGGCCGCCCCATCCTCTCCACTTCGGTAGGTGTTCTGGGGCATCCGCTACAACCCGAGTCAACTAATTCACTTTGCTTCCGGTGTGTGCATTTCGAATTATTTCGTACGTGTTGAGACTTCATGACACCTACGAAAACATGTATACATGGTGCTGTATTGTGAAGAACATCGCCTAGGTTAACCACAAGGTGCATAACTATCGTTTAATCATGCCGGCCTTCTTTTCAAAATCAATCGAACTTCCCCGACGGGCGGAGTTTTCTGCCATGGAGATGGCAGAGTAGCGTACCCACTCGAGCAGAACCACACCGCACCGCACGGCGGGGACCCGGTCCGGCGCGCCGGCCCACTCGAGCAGAACCACACCGCACCGCGCGGCGGGGACCCGGTCCGGCGCGCCGGCACTGCAGCGGGCCGCGGTCGTCAACACCGCACAGGTGGCTGGGCGTCTGCCGGCCGTGTGTGTAGCAGCTGTGTTTTGTGACGTGCCGGCCAGGTGGGTCCGCGCAGCGCCGCCGCGCCGGCCGCCTCGTGTCGCCTGCTGGTGGGCGCACGCGGGCGCATTCCCGACATCGCGCGGCGCGGCTGACACCCGTGTACACCCGCGCGGCCGCCGGGTGTGAACCGGTCCGCCGACTGGGGCGCCGGTGTGTTTTCCCTGTCGCTGCCGGGGCACCGTTCTCACACTCGGTGCACACTCGCCGGCCGAGCGGCGTCGGGTCGCTTTCGGCCAGACGAGATGCCGTAGCGTATTAGCAAATCATCAGCGTTGTTGGTAGTCGAGGAGCGAAGATTAATCAGGCCCTGAGTCGTTGGCATTCACTATGAATAAACAACCCCGTCGAATTATCTTGCAGTTATCTGATGATTCAACGCGATTACATGTGTACCGAAGCCTAATTGCGATGCGGTTGTCTCGTTTGTCTTTCAATCCCGGCAAGGTAATCTTCTCCCGGCCATTAACGTAAAGTCGACGCATGACACCAGCATGCATGCAGTAGATTAGCTACATGTATTCCGACACGATGCTCAAGAGGAAGTTGTGCAAGGACTTGGCAGACACACACACTCACACACATACACACACACACACACACACATATATATATATATATATATATATATATATATAGCATTGTAAAGAAATATATGAAATATACACACTGATCCACACTGCCCAGATTCACGCGAAGAAAGCCAGCCACCAAACCAGGCTGGCCACCATTTCTGATGTCGTTTGATAGCACCTCCCGATACGAAGGCCGGTGGAGTCTTTTGTACTCATCGAAACCGGATTAGCATATACTTCTGCAGGATTTTCCGCAAAATTCTGTCGGAACGGCCCCAAAATATGTCGACATATCTCACCGAACATCAACTGACCGCTGGATAACCGAGCAGTTTTCGGCTTTGTTCGTATAGCTATGAAGAAATTTTACTGTGGGTCCATGCAGCTCAGCGTAATTTGCTGATTGCACCTTTTTGCCAGTTCTAGCTACGCTGGGTCTGATTTCTACTGCTTTATTGCCCCTGATTTATGTAAAGTAGTAGAAATAATTGGGATTTCCTGCCTTAAATTATTTTGTCCAATGATAACTTCGCAAATCCTCATGGAACAATAAAGTCCTGCCCCCCCCCAGTTCTCACTTCCAAGTTTAGTTGCAACAGCGTCCCTGCACTTCCCGCTACGTTGTTTTACCATTAATAATTACGTAGGATGGCGGAAATACAGCTACGTATTGGCGTGTCCGCGCGAGACGCCGCTGTGATGTTGCGGGTCAGCTCAGTGCCTGCGACTCAGTCCTGCGATGCTGCGGGTCAGCTCAGTGCCTGCGACTCAGTCCTGCGATGTTGCGGGTCAGCTCAGTGCCTGCGACTCAGTCCTGCGATGCTGCGGGTCAGCTCAGTGCCTGCGACTCAGTCCTGTGATGTTGCGGGTCAGCTCAGTGCCTGCGACTCAGTCCTGCGATGTTGCGGGTCAGCTCAGTGCCTGCGACTCAGTCCTGTGATGCTGCGGGTCAGCTCAGTGCCTGCGACTCAGTCCTGCGATGTTGCGGGTCAGCTCAGTGCCTGCGACTCAGTCCTGCGATGTTGCGGGTCAGCTCAGTGCCTGCGACTCAGTCCTGCGATGCTGCGGGTCAGCTCAGTGCCTGCGATTCAGTCCTGTGATGTTGCGGGTCAGCTCAGTGCCTGCGACTCAGTCCTGTGATGTTGCGGGTCAGCTCAGTGCCTGCGACTCAGTCCTGTGATGTTGCGGGTCAGCTCAGTGCCTGCGACTCAGTCCTGTGATGTTGCGGGTCAGCTCAGTGCCTGCGACTCAGTCCTGCGATGTTGCGGGTCAGCTTAGTGCGTGCGACTCAGTCCTGTGATGTTGTGATCCAGTCAGTTTTGGTTGAGTCATACTCCCTGCCTCACCTGTCTCAATTGTGTTCCGGTAGAGTGGCTCGCTGCATCATATTTTCCTCGGCCATCCTATAGCAGTGTATGCACCCCAGAAGTTCATGAATACTGAGGAGTTGGAGAAAAAAACATTACAAGGAATAATCCGGGACGCGCTGTGAGCTCTTGCGGCGGTACGAGATCCTTTACAATGACGGTAGGCTTCACCAGTACATCTGCGATACCGTGTTATGAATTTACAGTCGTTTTTTACTGGCTCGTGCCGTTTGATTTCGTGTTATTGGTCGTTGGCTGTGTCGTTAAGCGGGCCGTCGGGTCTCGGCAATGTCAGTGGTTACGGCGTGTGGGCACCTTTGAGCCGCCGTAAAGGACTGGCGGCATTCCTCAATGGTCAATAGCGTCGCCACGCGGCGCCGTGAGTGGCCGCCTTTGGTGCAGCTGTGCCGCGTCGGCCGGTCGCTGTCCGGCCGAGTAAGACTGAGCCGTGTTCCGGCCGTACCGCAGACGATGGTATGGCCGTGGTGCAGACGGTGGTACGGCTGTGGTGCAGACGGTGGTACGGCCGTGGTGTACGACGGTGGTACGGCCGTGGTGCAGACGACGGTACGACCGTACTATAGACGGTGGTACGGCCGTGGTAGAGACGACGGTACCACCGTGCTACAGACAGTATCCCGGCTGTGTTCTCTCGTGGGCGTCTACCCCTGCCAGCCCGTCCGGCGTACCCCAGCCCGCCCTGTCGTTGGGTCACACTGGGCTGCTGGCAGCAGTGTCACTTACAAACCGCCGAACAGTTACACGCCCGGCTCCGAGGTAAGCTGATTGCCGGGCCTGTCCGAAGTGATGAGTGAGCGAGGCTGGCATTGTCAATTAAATACCCGCCAGAAAAACGCACCGGTTCTGTTTCGCTATCCTGTTTTGCGTGCTGCGACACCCGTCATTCACTCGATGTCGCCGCGAACGACCGTTCGCGTCATTTATCCTTCAGTGGCAGGCTTGTCCTACCGCGGTTACCGCCGGTACGGCCGGTCTGTCCCACTATTGTACGGCCGGTCTGTCCGACTATCGTATGGCGGGTCTGTCCCACTATCGTACGGCCGGTCTGCCCCACTACCGTATGGCCGGTCTGTTCCACTATCGTACGGTCGGTCTGTCCCACTATTGTACGGCCGGTCTGTCCCACTATCGTACGGCCGGTCTGTCCCACTATTGTACGGTCGGTCTGTCCCACTATCGTACGGCCGGTCTGTCCCACTATCGTACGGTCGGTCTGTCCCACTATTGTACGGCCGGTCTGTCCCACTATCGTACGGCCGGTCTGTCCCACTATTGTACGGCCGGTCTGTTCCACTATCGTACGGTCGGTCTGTCCCACTATCGTATGGCCGGTCTGGCCCACTATCGTAAGGCCGGTACCGGCAGTCTGAACCGCTGCGGTATCACCGACAGCTCGTGCCAACGTGTACCGAGCGTGCACACAACGGTCGGTCTCGACGCGGGCGGCAGCGGCGGGGCGACCCGGGCGGCAGCGGCGGGGCGACGCGGGCGGCAGCGGCGGGGCGACCCGGGCGGCGCGGAAGGGCGATGGCGGCGGGGGCGACGCGGGCGGCTGCGGGGGGTGGCGGCAGGGGGGCGACCTGGGCGGCTGCGGCGGGGCGAGGGCGCGGGGCGGCAGCGGCGAGGCGACGCGGGCGGCTGCGGCAGGGCGACCTGGGCGGCTGTGGCAGAGCGATCCGCTATTGTCGGCGCCAGCTATTTTCACACTTCATCCGACACTGGTGTCCGCCTCCACTCTCGACCTATCTCCTCACTGGTCGTGCCCGGCCAACTGGAAAATCGCTCGACAGGCGGGTCCGGAGCCACATGTTTGACCCACTCCACTGTTGCCTGAAACGTGCTGGAGTCAATTGTCCACCGCAGAGTCCGTCAAAACGCAGTGGCGGAGGAGGCTCCTATTTAACCGAGCGGGGCATCAGTCTGGAGGTTCCTCTTTAGTCGAACGGGGCATCAGTCTGGAGGCTCCTCTTCAGTGGAGCGGGGCATTAGTCTGGAGGCTCCTCTTCAGTGGAGCGGGGCATTAGTCTGGAGGCTCCTCTTCAGTGGAGCGGGGCATCAGTCTGGAGGCTCCTCTTCAGTGGAGCGGGGCATTAGTCTGGAGGCTCCTCTTCAGTGGAGCGGGCCATTAGTCTGGAGGCTCCTCTTCAGTGGAGCGGGCCATTAGTCTGGAGGCTCCTCTTCGGCCGAGCCGGACATAACTCCATTCGCTAGTGCACTGTCCGCATTCCGCGCTTTTCACGTCGTCCTCGTTTTGTTTATTTCCAAGGGTACTGCATCGTTTCACTCTTCGTGACGACGGATTTTGCTAGCTTCTTGCACACCAGCCGGTGTGGTCTGGCATCCGGATCAGCGGGGAGGCCTCTTGGGTTGCAGCACGCCGCGCAGTCTCTGTCCGTCAGTGGGGACTGTGCTGCCTGTCTCCCCGCGCTCCAGTCATTGCCGTACTGTGGTGAATCAGTGATGCTCGGTTATGGCCACAGAGGTGATCAGCTTTAGCGAAAAAGAAACAGCTTGACTAATGCGTTGGTGATAATAAAATAATGCGCTGCTATTGACACGAGCCGGCCCCGATCTGGGCCCAGTCCCTCTTCCTCTGCGTACCAGGATCCTCCTCTGGCTTGACCTAACCTCGACGTTTGTTCCGGTCCCTGGCTCCTGCTCCGTCCCTGACTCCTGCTCCGACTCCTCCAACTACTCCCCTAGCTTCGGTTCCTGCGCAGCTTCGGTCGCATCTTCGATCAATCTTTGGCCCCACCTCCAGTCCCATCTTTGGCCCAATCTTCGGCCGATTTCCGGCCCCATCTCCAGCCCCATCTTCTGTTCTGACTCTGATTCCATCTCCGGCTCGGACTCTGATTCCATATCTGGCTCCAGCCCTGGCTCCAGCTCCATCTCCGTCCCCGTCCCATCTCCACCCCGTCTCTGGCTCCGACCCCACAGTATCGGTCGGCACCAGCCGGCTGAGCGCCTATTCAGGTGCCGGTAGCGGTCTGTCAGTGCGCCCACACACCGAAAATACGGGCCTCATTGGCTTAATGAGTGCCATTCAGCAGGCGGGCCGACGGGCCGTCAAGTCCGCCACTCTCCGTCACTCTCCGTCACTGTCCGCCGGCACCTGTCCCTCCAGTCTGGCGACACCGCCGTCGGCTCGGGTCGCGGCCACCGTTCGGACGTGCCGAGCACGCCGCACCTGGCGCGGCAGATCCGGCGCGGCAGATCCGGCGCGGCAGATCCGGCGCGGCACCAAGCGTGACGCGATGAGGCTCTGATGCAACCTGGCTGTTCCCGGGCAGCCGGCCGGCCGGCGATTTATCGTAGACCGGGCGACTGTTGGTCAGCAGTTCGGCGACACTCGTGTGCCGTCCGTCGCACGCGTACGCTGACGAAACGGCGCCACCGACTGCGTCAGCGCCGAGGCTGACGTTGACGCTGACGCTGACATCGTTCTCCTGTGGAGAACGACCTGTGTCTGTGGAGGCGGCTACCACCGCCTCGGAGTCGATGTCCATCTCCGCTGTGACCCGGCTGTGACGCCATTGTGATGCCGCTGTGACGTCGCTGTGACGTCGCTGTGACGTCGCTGTGACGTCGTTGTGACGCCGCTGAAGCGCCGCTGTGACACCAAGCGGAATGTAGGAACGTTTGGTCGGCGCTCAGCGGCGACCCAGTCGGCGACGACGGTACACATTTGGCAACATTCGATACTGGACCGGTGCCGCCGCGGCCGCCACCGCTTCATCGGAGACGGCTCAGTGAGCTTAGCCACATAGTGGTGGCTAAGCTCAGTGGTGCTAGCCGACAAGCTCAGTGGCTATGGTGGAGCCACTGTGATTCTCAGCGATTATGGCCGTCAAACTCAGTGGCCATGGCTGACAAGCTCAGTGGCGATATGAACCAAGCTCAGTGGTCATGGTCGTGAACAAAGTCAGTGGCCATGGCTGACAAACTCAGCGGCGATATGAACCCAATTCGGTGGCAATTATCGTAAACAAAGCCAGTGGTCATGGTCGTGAACGAAGTCAGTGGTCAGTGGTCTACATTTGGCTAAGCCTAGATACCATGGACCAAACTCAGCATTGGTGATAACCGAACCCAGTGATGCTTGTGATCGAACAGCGCAGTGCTGGTGTTCCGACTCAGTGGATAGTGCCCAAGCTCAGTGGTGGTGGCGTACAAACTCGGAGGAGACAGTGGTCAAGTTTGGTGGAGACGGTGACCAAACCCAGTGATAACGGAGACGTGTACGAAGGCGATCATGCGAAGGCATGTTCAGATAACTTCCATCAGTGCCGCCTGTCGCCAGTTTCGAGGAACAGAATTTCCTCTGCTTGTGAATTAACGGATATATTGCGATTTTGTCCGTTACCAAAACTGCGTACCAAGTTGATGTCCAGTATAATAAGTGACAACTGCGGTTGGTTCAACACCACTCACATGTCAGGCAGACGGTGCCCGTCGTCACGCTCCTCCCCCCCCCACACCACCACCAGTCCACGGCCGCCCCGCAGTGGAGGCTGCAGGCGCTGCCACTTTGCTACCGACACGGCGGGGCGGCGGCAGGTCAGACTGCGTTACGACGTCTGCGGCGGCTGACCTGCTGCGACACGAGACGCGACCTGTCGCCGGCCGGGGGTGACCCCGGCCGCCGGCTGACCTGCCCCCCAGCCGGCAGGTCAGCATGGTCCAGCCGACCTGACGGCAGCCCCACCGGGAGCTGGCGCCTCCGGAGTGTCAGATAACGCACCTCTGTTGGGGGTGGGTCGAGGTTGTGTCATTTGAAAAAAAATGATACGAGCTCACAACGGACGACGTTCTGACCTTGGTCCAACTATGCATACTTATGCGTGATTTAGTGTCTGCATCTTGAATATCAAGCCGAGCGCGTGTGGGGAGATTGTTTGTTCGGAATATACGGCGGGAGGAGATCGCTTCATCTGGTTTGATCTAGCTGCTTGGGCGTAGTGCAAGCACCTCGTTCGAATGAGCGAGGCATATTCATTATGACTTCATTGGAGCTCGATCATCGGACATCATTCAAACCGGCGCAGTGACCTCGGCGTCCGTGATGTATTCGACTGTGTCTAGACCGGCGCAGATGCATCAGCGCCCATGATGTATTCGACTTATACGGTGCTGTGTTGGTGGAAATCTATATTATGAACAGTTGGATATGATACTGACTATGATTGTGGCATTGCATTGTATGATTTATATTAATAACAGCACTGTTCCAGTTTTGTTTTCTGGTTGTGACCGCTTCCGTTCGTGTCACTGGGGATTAACGGTACATTAATTGTGTTGTTTACAGTCGCATTCTCAGGTAGAACTAACACATAACTAAATCCGACCGCAATCATCCCACAACTCTATCGCGGTGATGCCTTGGTCAGCGTTGATTCTACTGCAACAATACCTTAGGTTTACAGTGGCTTAGTTTTGCAGTTATTATTATAGTATCCTAGTTTGACAGTGATTAGTATAGTGAGTAGCTGAGGATTGGAAGAAACTACGCCTTCCATACTTTTGCTAAGGATAAATGAGACCTGTGTGTGCTATTTGTGCTTCATTGATTTATTCGGAATCTCATGACCATTCGCAAGCATCGTTTCCTGACATTTCACCTCAGAAGAACACTGATGGTATGAAGGCCCCAACCACAGAATATCCCAACCACAACTGCTCATTTTGAACTAAAGCACGCGGTCTTGGTCGAGCAGACTGTGATCCGTGTTCCAAGCATTTCACCGTTATAGCCAGTCTTATCATTCCAATGTTTGAGGTAAAAATTTACCATCGTGACATTGTACCGATAGAGCTGAAAATAACCTTTATCGAGATAATGACCGCAGTCGCTCCGAATACCTGCGGTACCTCTGGTCGGCAAGATACCAGTATCACAGTCCATCTAGAAATAAACATTGGTAAGTACAATGCTGATATTGGTAGCTTTTGCGTCGGGGAAGGAAGTGGCTGAGTATGTCACTGCCTTAGCATCGCCGCTACTGTGGGCTGGGATGGCTTCATTAGCAGCCTACCAAGAGTTACAGAACGCGCGGCGCTAGTACATACAATTAAGATGTCCCACTCTATTTGTTATTGTCTTTGTGCTTACTTACGTTGCTACTTTGTACTTACCTACTTAGCCAGGCACCTCTTAGCATTTAATCTTAGGCATACCGAAACCATTCGTGATGATAAAGTAATGGACCAAAGCGATGGCTTCCGAGTTCATTTTCCGCCAAATATTAAAAGAGAAAGCGAAACTCAGCAATCCTTTACAAGTAGATCATTTCAAAACAGAAGGAAAGCTAGGCTTATGGCTTACATATCTGAGGCTCTGAATGAGTTAAGAATAGCATGGCGTGCTGTTCCGGCGATTGACGGTGTCGATCAGCGCTTCGTGAACACAGCACATTGCGTGCTGCCCGGGAACGTGTGGTTTGCGTGACACACTGGAGTCGAGGAGCAATGCATTCGGTGCCGAGTCTGCTACCATTACTTAGTCGTTGTACACGGTGTGCACAGTTGAAATTGACGCATCCTCCGTATCACATTCTTCTTCATATTGCCAGCTGATCGGATTCGCGATGTTCGATGACGTTGTTACACCCATTCCCCGTGTGATGGGCCGCTGTATCAGCCCAGCCCTGCCAGTTGATGTTTTCCCTGCCATGCCATTACAGCGTCCTCTCAGATATGTCTGTCTTCCTATTAGTTAGTTATTTGGGCTTTAGGTCGTGTCGACATCATTGGTCATATAGCGCCTAGTTGTCTTCCTGATAAAGCTCCCTCCAACTCATTGAACTCATGACAACACTCTCGTGGGCTGGCACAAAAAGCCTTTGCGACGTCTCGACGCGTACGCTGAATATACCCAGCAACGCCAAAATCTCGTTGATGTGACAGCTGCACCTGCTGGAATGTCTACAGCCCACTGTCTGGCACGTTTGCACTCAGCCGTCAGTGGCCCGTTCAATTCACGCCAGCTGCTCGCCGGCGTACTTACGACGGCATGGCGCGGGATATGCTGACTGTATAATATGTATCGCCTACACAGTTAAGTGCGCCATAAGGTGTCCCATGGCTCACGGTCCGTTGGACGACTCCAATGTTCGAGAGGCGAGAGACATGCTATTCGAAAGCTGAGTGTGTGCTGATAATGTACGAGTATATATGCTTTTTACATCCAAATCCATCTATTGCTTTTTTAAGCGTGCCTTGGTCCGATCTTGCTCCCGTTTGAACTGATCGGATTGGCTGTTTGAGGTGTGTTTATGCGGGTGTTTTATTTCATATTTATAATTTCCTCAAATCCTTGTCAACAATATTCAGTAGGTAGCACTGCTTTGGACCTGTCACGGTGAGTGGAGTAATACCTGAAACCATGATATGACGTGCATTGACATTGCGTCTTACCATCGCCGGCATATGCTCGAGAAGTCGCCAATGGCGACATTCAGGCCGACAATGCACGGTCCGGGATCTAATTCACGGAGATGTTTGATCGAATATATCAAATATATCATGCATAATATGACTGATCGCTAGCGTGTTTTATATTGACAGTCAAGCCCCCCCCCCCACACCCAAAGAAAAACATCAGACAATCCTAACTATTGGGATGCGTATCATTCGCATTTTGTTTGAACCTGCTTGTGACATCTAGCCATTAGCTATTGCCCATCCATTCACCGCAGAGATTCCTCTGTTGGGTATTTTATGTGGGCCGGTGCAATGGCACGATACGACAGGCTACGTGCCAACAAAGTGCTAAACATACACTTTGCAGCGCTCCCGGTCTTTTGACCATTCGGAACCCTGTCGGTGGACCGATGACTCTCCATCGGCAGGTGGGCCGGCCACAGCGACGACTACTGGGTCAGTTTCACGTGCTCTGTTTGCTCAGTGGCCGGGCGGCGGCCTCTCGACCGTCGAGTTCCGACCCGGCGGCCAGGTCAGCCGGCGACCGTTTCGAAACGGCCGGCTGCTGAGTGCACCCGGCCTGGCCTGCGGGGGGGGGGCGGCCGGCGGCCGGCCACGCCATGCACGGTCGCATCTGCGCGATGCGGCTCGCGCGGCCGCTCTGAGACCGACCGTGGAAGTTCCCACTGGTGTGACCAGGCCAACGAAGCGGACGGTCGGCGCGGCGGCCACTCTCGCCCACCACACGCGCCGACCACTCTCGCCCACCACACGCGCCGACCACTCTCGCCCACCACACGCGCCGACCACTCTCGCCCACCACACGCGCCGACCACTCTCGCCCACCACACGCGCCGACCACCCTCGCCCACCACACGCGCCGACCACTCTCGTCCACCACACGCGCCGACCACTCTCGCCCACCACACGCGCCGACCACTCTCGTCCACCACACGCGCCGACCACCCTCGCCCACCACACGCGCCGACCACTCTCGTCCACCACACGCGCCGACCACTCTCGCCCACCACACGCGCCGACCACTCTCGTCCGCCACACGCGCCGACCACCCTCGCCCACCACACGCGCCGACCACTCTCGTCCACCACACGCGCCGACCACCTCGCCCACCACACGCGCCGACCACCTCGTCCGCCACACGCGCCGACCACCCTCGCCCACCACACGCGCCGACCACTCTCGTCCACCACACGCGCCGACCACTCTCGCCCACCACACGCGCCGACCACTCTCGTCCGCCACACGCGCCGACCACCCTCGCCCACCACACGCGCCGACCACCCTCGCCCACCACACGCGCCGACCACCCTCGCCCACCACACGCGCCGACCACCCTCGCCCACCACACGCGCCGACCACTCTCGCCCACCACACGCGCCGACCATCCTCGCCCACCACACGCGCCGACCACCTCGTCCACCACACGCGCCGACCACTCTCGCCCACCACACGCGCCGACCACTCTCGCCCACCACACGCGCCGACCACTCTCGCCCACCACACGCGCCGACCACTCTCGCCCACCACACGCGCCGACCATCCTCGCCCACCACACGCGCCGACCATCCTCGCCCACCACACGCGCCGACCACTCTCGTCCACCACACGCGCCGACCATCCTCGCCCACCACACGCGCCGACCATCCTCGCCCACCACACGCGCCGACCACTCTCGTCCACCACACGCGCCGACCACTCTCGCCCACCACACGCGCCGACCACTCTCGCCCACCACACGCGCCGACCACTCTCGTCCACCACACGCGCCGACCATCCTCGCCCACCACACGCGCCGACCATCCTCGCCCACCACACGCGCCGACCACCTCGTCCACCACACGCGCCGACCATCCTCGCCCACCACACGCGCCGACCACCTCGCCCACCACACGCGCCGACCACTCTCGTCCACCACACGCGCCGACCACTCTCGCCCACCACACGCGCCGACCACTCTCGCCCACCACACGCGCCGACCACTCTCGCCCACCACACGCGCCGACCATCCTCGCCCACCACACGCGCCGACCACTCTCGCCCACCACACGCGCCGACCACTCTCGTCCACCACACGCGCCGACCACTCGCCCACCACACGCGCCGACCATCCTCGCCCACCACACGCGCCGACCACTCTCGCCCACCACACGCGCCGACCACTCTCGTCCGCCACACGCGCCGACCACCCTCGCCCACCACACGCGCCGACCACTCTCGCCCACCACACGCGCCGACCACTCTCGCCCACCACACGCGCCGACCACCCTCGCCCACCACACGCGCCGACCACTCTCGCCCACCACACGCGCCGACCACTCTCGTCCACCACACGCGCCGACCACTCTCGCCCACCACACGCGCCGACCACCCTCGCCCACCACACGCGCCGACCACTCTCGCCCACCACACGCGCCGACCACTCTCGTCCGCCACACGCGCCGACCACCCTCGCCCACCACACGCGCCGACCACTCTCGCCCACCACACGCGCCGACCACTCTCGCCCACCACACGCGCCGACCACTCTCGTCCACCACACGCGCCGACCACCCTCGCCCACCACACGCGCCGACCGTGCTGACCAAATGTGTCGACCGTCACGGCCGGGAGAGTGGCGTTTCGTCAGGCGTATTCGTATTGACAGTCGGCCGGGAGAGTGGCGTTTCGTCAGGCGTATTCGTATTGACAGTCGGCTTCGGGTGTGTCATTACGCCTAATGCTAGGCGCGGGAGGTGACGGGATGCAGGCGCGAGCGCTCAGTGGGCTCGGGTGTTGGCGGTTCGATGTTTGGTCGGCAATCACTCGATCAGCCCAGTGTCCAAACTGCCGAGGGGGTGAACGTGCCGTCTGTGGAGCCCTCACGGCCATTGCGCAAGTCTCCAGCTGAGCTGAGACTATGCCGCGGTTTGTGTACTAGTTGGGCTGTGACTGGCAAGGTCCAAAAATCTGCTTGCAGCCGAAGGCCTTAAAAAGCTTAGGGAATATGCATATTCGAAAGTGACGGAACAGAAAATCCAGAATACTACGAACAAAATGCCGTATTGCAGAATGTTGTGCAGTATAATTTTCTACAGCTTCCCAAAGCAAAAATCGTGTATGCGTCTTTCCTAACACTTCGTATTGTTGGTGTCAGAATGGAATATTCCATTTCAAGTTTGTGTTGCACTATAGTGTTGGCGTATCATTCACCCCCATATTGAAAAACCTTCCATTTTGGGAATGCATTGCCCATACATAGCACATTTTCAAATATTACTGAATAGCTTTGCATAATATATGACTGTAGAGGCAGGTCTACGTGGTACAGATCAGGTCTACAAATTGGGAATTTAGCAGACGACAGTACCATTTAGTGGTCAAATTGTCAGAATTTGTTTTCGTCTTTTCAACCATTGCCTGACATATAGGTGGGCACAAGATTATGATGAGATTCTTTTTAAAAAATCACTGGGCAGCAACATTTTTTTTTAAAGTGAGTCACATTTAGGTAAGCGGATTGAATCCAGAAAACTTTCGTACTAAAACATAGCAGTTAGCTCCTTAGTTATATAAGCCATTCGCCAGGATTTGTATTAGCTATATGCCAAGTGCATAAGAGCCTTGAAAATATTTCAAATTTACCCGTACATGACTCGTGTAGTCAAGCGTGACATTCACAATCATGCTATCCATTATATATGCCAAATTGGTGTTTTTATCATATTGTTATCCTTCGTTGCGAACTTTCGTCTAGGTTGGTACTTTTAGGTCCGGCTAGGTGAAACTACTTTTGTATGGTGGGTTTGAGTATATTAAACTAAGTTTTAGTAGTTTAGGTGGACAAATGTTTCCTCGTGCTTATTATTTAGGCAGGCTCATGCGCTTAAAAATGAACATCACTATTCCAAGTTCAGGAAATTTGACAAGCATTGCTTTTCTTTGTTGCGTGGTAATAGGTGTTGAAACTTTCCACAATAGTTACTGAGTTTGTCTAAGATGCTCAAATAGTGTGCGATGTGAGCTTTCTAACCTAGGAATGCGGAGACAACTGGAGTTTTCTAGTCACCAAATACCAGAAGAACTCTCAAATTACCTGTTGTTTTGTCCCTGTCACCTTTAATTTGTAATAAATATCTAGATACGTCAGGTACTTACCTACATAGATAAGCAATTTGATTGCCAATACTCTGGGATACTTACTTGCCTATACGCTATATCTATATGCCAGAGCTTTTTGGGACTCCAATGTTGTTTTAGTGTAAGGAATGTGTTGGCGAGGATTTTATATAGTGTTTCGATGTTAGTGTGTACATGATTCGTGTTTGTGTCTCGCGAATTCTCAAGAATATCTAGCAAGGAGAAGATAGACGGATAGTGACGTTAACATGAAGTTCTACTGACACAACTTATAATTAATATATGAGGTGCACTATACAAGCAAACTACGAAAACACAACGTGAGAGCAGATCTCGCTGCAGGACCACTACAGTCAATGCGCTCTGACGTCCCCCCCCCCCCTTCACCACGAGAGCAGATCTCATGACATTTATCACATCACATCACATTTACAGATGGGGCCCTTGGGTGTTGTCTGCAAACAATGACATGGAAAACCTCTTGAGGCCAACTCCACGTCCCAGCTGAAGTCGACCGCCGTAGCCGAGTGGCGCCCTGGCTCGCAGTCATGCATGGCGATGAACCCATCAAGCTGGCTTCTCGCTGCAACAATGCCAGAGCCGGCAACTGAGGTGGTAGTCGGTAGACACAGACCGATCGCACTGTCACACCCGTTCTCCCACAGGTATGATCTCGTTAAAGCCAGAGCCGCGACTCAGGTGGTAGTCGGTAGACACGACCGATCGCACTGTCACACGTTCTCCCACAGGTGTGATCTCATCAAGATTGCTTGAGATAAATTGGTTATAACCTATTGGTAGATGCTTGATGGACGACTATTTAGCTATCGATTTCTAGTTTTATTTATTAATTTATCCTCTCACAACCATCCAGATGCTTTTCTGGGAGTCTCCAGCATTTATGTTGCCAGGTGTTTCATTGATCATTTCCCAGGTTTAGCAAGAGTTAGTATATGTGTGTTAGTAGTAAAAATAAAGTTGCACATGAATTAGACCAACCGAAGTTCCCAATAGATATAATTATTCATAGCTGAGGGGCCGGACCACTAAGTGTGGGGCGGGGACAGACTTAGTTGGAGGCACCGGCCTCCTCAGCCAGACACCTTTCTCCATGACGCCGCTGCCGAGCCGGCGAGAGTCGGCGGCAGGCGGCAGGTATCGGATGGCGTGAGGCTGGCCGGCGTGTGTCGAACACGCGCGAGACTGGTTTGGTCCGACGGCACCGGTTCTGGTGCCCGCCGCCCGCCGCCCGTCGTCCAGGTGTCGGCCAGATGGCCGGCTCAGGTGAGCGTGGAACGGCGGCCGGCCGCGGCTGCTGATGTGCTCTCCGACGGGCCTCTCCGTGGGCAATTGAGACGTCCGGCATCCAGTGGCCGCTGGCCAGAGTCCGACCAGACGGCGCCCGTAAAAGGCGGCGCCGTGGCGCTGACTCGGCGAGAGAAAATGTCAGCTGTGAGCTGTGTACCCCGACCATGAGATGTCACAGGCGGACAGTGGCACCTACATCCCCCTCACACATACTGACCCTCGGTGTGACGTCAGCGAGGCAGCGGGCAGTCCCCGTCAGCATATCACATCCCCCCCCACACACGCACACGGACCCTCGGTGTGACGACAGCGAGGCATCGGGCAGCACACACACACACACGGACTCTCGGTGTGACGACAGCGAGGCATCGGGCAGCACACACACACACACGGACTCTCGGTGTGACGACAGCGAGGCATCGGGCAGCACACACACACACACGGACTCTCGGTGAGACGACGGCGAGGCATCGGGCAGCACACACACACACACACGGACTCTCGGTGTGACGACAGCGAGGAGGCACACACACACACACGGACTCTCGGTGTGACGACAGCGAGGCAGCGGGCAGTCCTCGTCAGCATATCACACCACACACGCGCTGCCGGCACGCCGCAATTACGCCGGCACGAAAGGTTACGCCGTCCTCGCGCGTTATCGCCACCATCGCGGCGCGACGATTTGACGAATGCGGCGCAAACGGCGCGCCGGGCGCAGAGCTCCGGCCGCCAGCTGAGCGCCTCAGACGCGGTGATGTAGCGATGGTGTAGCGCCGCAGACGCGGCCTCGCGGTTCGGCTGTATCGGCTTCAGATCGTCAGCGGAGCAGTCGTCTGCGGTGTCCGACGCCGTTCCAGGCACGTGCCGGCTCGTGTTGACGTCGGCCCCGGTAACGTGGATGCCATCCGGCCGAAGGTCACCTGCGAGATCACATTTACGTGCAGCAGCCCCGTATGGTGTCAACCGGGGTGACGTAGATGCTATCCGGCCGAAGGTCACCTTTGAGATCACATGTCGGTGTAGCATGTACGTGCAGCATGCGAGATTACATATATGGTGTCAACCAGAGTAATGTGGATGTCGTTCAGCCGAACGTCACCTGCGAGATCCCTGGTCGGTGCAGCAGCCCCGTGTCAGACCGAGCTACTGTGTTGGCACAGTTGGATGGTCGTCCGGAGTGCAGACTGAAGAAGAAGAAGAACCTTGGGTTCTTTTACGACGCATTCAACCGCTAGGTTACATAGCGTCGCCAAGCTCTTACGCCGATTGGTCGCGGGTGGACTCGGCAAATGCCGTCGGTTGTGAGATTCGAACCCACAATCTTGCAATCAAGAGTCCGACGCTCTACCAACTGAGCTACCGCGGCCCCGAAGTGCAGACTGCAACGCCTGTTGTCATCTGCTGTCACTACTGTTGTAACTTCTGAAGCAGTTGACATAGTTCGAGTCAGAACTACCGTCCGCGGGTGCACTGCCGAGCATCGAAGCTAATGGCTGGACGAACTATGAGCTCAGTCACCTGACGTCCGGCGGGCAGACGGTGATCGTCCTCTGGACCGCAGTCGGGTCCGGCTCCTGATCCAGTACACGCCTCATCTGACACCCGGCGGGCAGACAGCGATCGTCCTCTGGACCGCAGTCGGGCCCGGCTCCTGATCCAGTCCACGCCTCATCTGACACCCGGCGGGCAGACAGCGATCGTCCTCTGGACCGCAGTCGGGCCCGGCTCCTGATCCAGTCCACGCCTCATCTGACACCCGGCGGGCAGACAGCGATCGTCCTCTGGACCGCAGTCGGGTCCGGCTCCTGATCCAGTCCACGCCCTGTTGAAGAACCGTCGACGCTTGCCCTGACATGCGCCGCCCGACGATTACCCAGCTGGCGATCCGCCTCGCGCGACCTGATCCCACTCGAGGCGTGCTTGGTTATGTCGGGTCCCGAGTCGCGCCAGTCATAGAAGTATTAATTCATCAGCACACGGCGGGCGATGAGTACCTTCTCTGTAGCGGGCTATCTCTCTATATCTCTATATCTCTACATCTATATCTCTATATCTATAGCTATATCTCTATATCTCTCTACCCGTGTCGTCTCCTGTCGTTCGACTATGACGCTTTTGGCGATAGTTCCTTGAATGATACAGGGAAGTGGCCAACTAAGGACAAGGCCGGATTCTGACTGCTCACCACGTGTCCATTGCCCACCAATATTCTCTTGTTCCTTGTTGCTCTTCATTTTGCACTCATTGAAAGCCCATGTACTTGCTCCCGGTGATTTGCTAATAAATCCAACTGAGTTGGAGCTTCAAGGGCAGGTTACCAAATGTGTAACGTATATGATCAGCATGCAGAGCGTGTAGAGCGTAGCAAGACAAAATTACGGTGGCGTTTAGGTTGTTGAACACGAACGGAAGCATAATTTAAAGAATTGCACACTCAAGTTTTGTAGGTACAGCTATTGGCGTCTTAAAACACCAACAATCAACATATATCAAAGTAATTGCCACCAATTAGGTACATATCCACGTGCAAATATGACCAGATGACAGCCTGTTCGCAATCATCACATCGTGCTGCCTTTAGTATCAAACGTTATGTTAAGGGCATGCGAATTCCCAGGTTATTAATGTTGCCCCTAACTGTCATAACCTACATTTACAATACGTGCATTAGAAAATATAATACTATGTCGACTTCAGCACTCGGCACACAACAACGAAATCGCTTCACTGATACCTCAAGCAGCAGCGGACGGATGACGCTTCACTGATGCCTCAAACAGCAGTCGACGGATGATCGTTTCGCCGATTCCTCAAATAACAGTGGACGGATGATCGCTTCACTGATGCCTTAAATAGCAGTGGACGGATGATCGCTTGACTGATTCTTCAAATAGCAGTGGACGAATGATCGTTTCACTCATGCCTTGAATAGGAGTGGACGGATGATCGCTTGACTCATTCTTCAAATAGCAGTGGACGGATGATCGCTTCACTGATGCCTTAAATAGGAGTGGACGGATGATCGCTTGATTGATTCTTCAAATAGCAGTGGACGGATGATCGCTTGACTGATTCCTCAAACAGCAGTGGACGGATGATCACTTCACTGATGCCTGAAACAGCAGTGGACGGATAGCGTATCTATCATTCCACTCTGCAGCCTGGTTCTTATTCATAGCACACTCTGGCCCTGTGCGATTAGAGAACACATACATTTGCCTTCACACCATGCCTGACAAGCATGGGCAACTTAACTGTATTATGCTACCTTGCATCTTCTACGAAGGGTTAATAGGCAACGCATTTGGAGGTCGGCGAGGTCTGCATCTGCACCAGTGCCTCTCAGCTGATACTCATCTGATTTATTACGCTTGGATCTCTGACCTGCCTTGAGAAGCTTTAGGCTCTTGTCTCTAGATCAGTTATTTATGCAACGCCACACCTTTCTCTTTCTCTGCGATCCAGTTCTGCTTTTGCTTCATATGGGAGGCCGAAGTTATCGTAGCTGTATCTGAAACGTAAGATCCGCTATCTTCTAGCGGAATTTATTGAAGTGTGTGCTCATGCCACAGTCTAATTGCATGATCATAACGGAAATTTTGACGTGTACAGAAATAGCTCGATTACCCGGATAAACTTGCTGTCATTCACTTTGATCGTCAGTTGTGTGACATTCATTTTGACTGCGCTTCCGCTGCCGCTGCTCCCAACCAACTTCTTTATGTGGATCTAGGAGTTGCCAGTGGTCAGTATCGCTGGGAAGTGGCTCCAAGGTCCAGCGGTGGTCTCCCTCGTGGATGATATCTCCTCCATGGTTTGGGAACCCCTCCCTGGTTTCGTTCCCTCGTCGTGGTCGAAGTCCGATTCGATTAGGACGAGCACGCACAGTGTTCGGGCTCGCTGGCTCCGTCGCTTTTTTTTGTCCGCACAATTGATCGTATCAGGTGCTGGTCCTGGGTCCAAAATCTTTGATCCGTGACTGCCGTCTGATTCCGGTCCCTCACCTCTGACCTCTCCTTGGCCATTATCCATGGCAGCTGACTAGACTGCGGTCAACCGAGTTTATCATCATCATATCTCCATCGGTGGATTAAAAATATCTCATTAAAATGTCTGTGGGCTAAATAAAAACTCCCCACTGAAGTAGAAAACTCCTCGGATTTGGGTAGCTATGTGTGAAACGGTTGTTTTAAAGACCATATGTTAACGGAAAGTATGCCTATATCTTGAGCAGTCTACTCGTGGATTGTATTTTTGCATGCTACATATGTAAACATGACAGGAAATGCCTTTTGGTGTGAAAGCGCTCACCCCTCCACGCCCCTCCTCGAATCCGCTCAGGTGTATCTGTAGCTTTCGTTAGACACGCGTTTCTGATCGACGCCAGGTGTTCTGTTTGTGACACGCTATCATCAGCTCATCACCAATGGTCACACGACGGCCGGTACCACATCCAGACCTGTGGTGTAGAGACACGACGGCCGGTACCACCTCCAGACCTGTGGTGTAGAGACACGACGGCCGGTACCACATCCAGACCTGTGGTGTAGAGACACGGGCGGGCCGATGCTCCCCAACTCCCTCGACACTGGCGGCCGGCCGGCTGCTCGTGGACCGGCTCGCCACACCTGAGTGACGGTGGCATGGCGACGACACGCACGAGACCAGGTCACCGGCGGCCGATCCTAACGGGTGCGTGCCGCTGCCGCTCCCACCGGCCCCGCCGTCACCTGGCGACGCATCACGTGAACGGAGACGGTGCCAGCGGCAGCTCCAGCAGCTCCGGCGGCGGCTCCTACGATAGCTCCTTCGTTAGCTCCGGCCGCAGCTGCTACGGCAGCTCCGTCGGCAGCTCTTATGACAGCTCCAGGCGCAGCTCCTACGACAGCTCCGACCGCAGCTTCTGCAACAGCTCCAGCCGCAGTTTCTACCACAGCTCCGACGGCGACTTCCACGACAGCTCCTACGTTAGCTCCGGCCGCAGCTCCTACGTCAGCTCCGGCGGCAGCTCCTACGGCAGCTCCTACGGCAGCTCCGTCGGCAGCTCTTATGACAGCTCCAGGCGCAGCTCCTACGACAGCTCCGACCGCAGCTTCTGCAACAGCTCCAGCCGCAGTTTCTACCACAGCTCCGACGGCGACTTCCACGACAGCTCCTACGTTAGCTCCGGCCGCAGCTCCTACGTCAGCTCCGGCGGCAGCTCCTACGGCAGCTCCTACGACAGCTCCGGCGGCCGGCTGCTGCGCCGACACCGTTAGCACACACAGGGATGGATTGGGCCGCACGAGCGAGCCGGCCGCCGCCGTGCTACAGTCGGCGCAGATCACGACGAAAGCTCGACGACGGCCGGGGCGACATGTAGATTAGGTCATTGGGGCAGGCCCGCGGTGGCGTCGCCCGTCCGTCGGCACCGGCCGTGGTTCTCTCACGCCAGCCACGCTCTCCGGAACTCCACACTGGGATCCGCCGCAATAGAGCCTCGATGACAGCACGGATTAACACGCCGTGATTGTTTGAGGATGCGTGACGCTTACGGTCGTGTGCCATCATCGTGACGGGCCGGATTTCGGTACCTGCAGTACCTCCGACTGCGCTTGCGATGTCGTTGGTGCGCTTCCTGTTGGAGATCGACCTGCTCGTGTCCTGCGTGTCCGGTGACCGTGTAGTTCATGTTGAGTGTCGAACGTGCTGATCCACCCGTGACGGTCATTGACATCGAGTCATTGACGAGTACAGCTCGAATTTTTGGTCATCCAATGACAAACACGCGGCAGGTCCCGCAGACGCCCGGTCTTAACTTCTCTACCTTCCACGTCCCTCTTAGCTTGCTCCTTACCTTGTCCTGTGCGTGCCTCAACTGTACATTCGTAAGCATCACACTGGGAATTTCTTGCACTATTTACACTATTCTATTTTTTTTAAGCACACCATATTGTTTTGTTTTATTGTTTTGAAGCTCATCATCCCCGCCAGACCATCGCCGTCACAGCTCGCCATCCCCGCCAGACCATCCCCGTCACAGCTCGCCATCCCCGCCAGACCATCCCCGTTACAGCTCGCCATCCCCGTCAGACCATTCCCGTCACAGCTCACCATCCTCGTCACACCTCGCCATCCTCGTCACAGCTCACCATCCTCACCAGACCAACCCCGTCACAGCTCACCATCTCCGCAAGATCATGTCCCAGCTCACCATTCCCACCAGACCACCGTCGTCACAGCTCATCATCCCTTCCAGACCACTCCCGTCCCAACCTACCATCCCGGCCAGACCATCCCCGTCACAGCTCGCCATCCTCGTCACAGCTCACCATCCTCACCAGACCATCCCCGTCACAGCTCACCATCTCCGCCAGATCACGTCCCAGCTCACCATCCCCACCAGACCACCGCCGTCACAGCTCACCATCCCTTCCAGACCACTCCCGTCCCAACCTACCATCCCCATCAGACCATCTCCGTCACAGCTCGCCAGTACCGCCAGACCATCCCCGTCACAGCTCACCATCCTCGCCAGACCATTCCCGTCACAGCTCACCATCCTCACCAGACAGCGGCCGCTGGGACCGCTGGCAGTCTGCTCCGCGTGGTCCCCGCCGCGCTGTGGCGGCAGGACGGCGGACGACCGTCATGCCCGCCGCCGATCAGCGCAGCCATACAATTACTCCCAATCGGAGCCAATGCCGGTCGGAGACAATCGGGGACAATAAGACAGCGCCGACGCCGAGGTTCCGGCCCGGGCGTCCTCCTCACGTGACCTGTCGTGACCCGCCCTGACCTTTCGTGACCCGCCGTCGTGGTCTCGCGGGGTGGGCCTGTGTGGCCATCGGACGTCAGGCTGGCCACACGGAAGCCGGCTGCTTGGCTCGGTCGGGCAGGTTGGCTTCGGTTCGCGTGTTCTGGACTGTTGGAGCGTCTCGGGGTGTCGCTTCGCCAACCTCGCAGATACTTTCATTGGCACTAAATGGCAATAAATGATCCGGACCATGATTCGACATGCTGTGGCCTGCATAAGTGAAGCAGGATGTATGTTGTTAGTTGCAGGCAGTCGGCAGCCGTGGCAGACGGCGCTGTGGCGCCGGTCCGAGCGCCGAGCACGCCGTCACGCTCCGCTTTCGCCGCCGTTCGCGCCGCGTCACTGCAAGTCGCCGACAAGGCGCACTGTAGGGCTCGCTCTGCGATCGTCCGCGCCGAATCATGCGCGTCATCCAAGGGAGGCGTAACTGGCGCTACTTTGCGGGACCGACTTTCACTTTTTGGGCGATGTGTTCGTGCGGGTGGCGGTGGGGTGGGGGGGGGGGGCGCACAGTAGTCAAACTCCTTCTGGGGAGGTGTACAGTTCAGGTGTCGCACTCCTGCACCCGGAGGTGTACAGTACAGTTGCCGCGCTCCTGTACCCCCGGAGGTGTACAGAACAGTCGTCGCTCTCCTGTACCCCCGGAGGTGTACAGTACAGTCGTCGCTCTCATGTACCCCCGGAGGTGTACAGTACAGTCGTCGCTCTCCTGTACCCCCGGAGGTGTACAGTACAGTCTTCGCTCTCCTGTACCCCCGGAGGTGTGCAGCACAGTCGTCGCTCTCCTGTACCCCCGGAGGTGTACAGTACAGTTGCCGCGCTTCTGTACCCCGAAGGTGTACAGTACAGTCGTCGCTCTCCTGTACCACTGCTGTCAGGGAGGACGAGCCGCCGCCGACGCTGGGACGTGCCAGGAATCACCAACGAGAGGCGGCCTAATCAGCATCAGCGAGTGCCGCGCGCTCCGATGTTGGGACGTTCATTAGTGGATTATTTCCGTCTGGTTCGCACGGTTCAGTGTTTCGGATTTGGCCGTTGTGCCGCCGCTGCGGCCTTCCGCCCTGCCTCTATTGCCGCCGGCTCGGATTCCGTGGTTCTCCGTCGGGCAGGGCGGGAATGTTGCTCTCGTCGCTAACAGATGGGACTCGTGCGTCTCATGTCTGCGCCATGCTTCCTGACGCTGGCACCGCTTTGTTATCCGTCTTTTTGGCAAGACACACCGCGGGTGTTGTTGCATGCTGTGGGTTATTTATGCAGGATGTAAAAGGTAGTTCCAAACGCTGCCCAATGCGCATTTATCTTGGCAATGTATCGTCCTTGCAACACGTGAATTTCGTGCACGGACACACACACACACACACACACACGCACACAAAAACTGAAAATTAGTGCCGGCTCGGCACGTCTGCCGGATGACGAATGGTGTGTGCTTTCATCTAACAACAGCCCTTCATTGCTGGGCTGAAGTGTTCCCTAGTACTTAGCGACGCTCACTCCACTTTGGCCGTCCATAACTATGTCGGACTTGTCAGCAGTGTTGGATCGCGAAAATAGACATCCACCCTTCAAAGTTACGTTTTTTGTGTGTGCTATGGTGCAATTCACATCTGTTTCACACAATGCTTGCCAACTGAAATGTGCTGGTGGTGATGTCATTGGGGTAGGAGACAAACAGAGCCGGTTCTCGACTCGCAGCATTCCGGCGCACATTGTTCTGGGCAATCTTCAAGATTAGAAACCCGACTGAGCCTCTACTGCTGGTAACTTGGTGATTAGTGAACCCTGGCGCGTGCGATCTCCGTCGGGTGCTCAACTTGTTCTCCGATAAGCCCCGCCGAGTCGGATTCTCCCGTTCCTTGCTATATTCCACGACACCGGGAACCCGAATGGTCGGGTGTTTGCGGTCTTAATCCGTCGGTGGTGGCGCTTTCTCGAAGACTGCACGCTCGATTGCGCCTGTCGCCCTCCATACGGGTGAAACTGACGTGGGGTCGTGGCGGTGGGTTTGACACAAAATGCGCCCGACGGCCCATCTGCCGGCAAGACGAATCGCACTCGGAGACAATGGGGTGCGTGCTGGTCCGAGGCAAGATCGCGATACGTCGCACAGAAATCCCATCACGGTCAAATCTGCTCGATTGACTTCAGCTGGCCGGCCTGTCTGGAGACGGGTGAACGGAGTCGGGTCCGTGAGCGCCGGTGTCCCTGCAGAGCGCCGATCTGACGGAAACATTCGTGCTGTATTTCCATGTGGTGACGGCCCTTTCATGCTGCATGGTTAACCGCCCTGCTACATGGTTACCTGCCCTGATACATGATTACCTGCCCTCCTACATGGTTACATGCCCTGCTACATGGTTACCTGCCCTGCTACATGGTTACCCACATAAAGGCATGGTTACCTCCTGTACACTCATGTGCACTCATATGCACCTGTGCACTCACCTGTGCAGTAGTATGCCACTGTGCGGAACGACCAGTCGTCTGGATTTAAACAGAACGAAGCAAAACCCATGGGTTGATGTTTCACTAGACGGCTGGTAACTTGCCTGCTGTTGCTTTCCAGATTTTTTTATTTATAAGAAAAGGATCATGGTGTTCTTATTGCATTGAGTAATGCATGTTATCATCACGAGTTCCTCCAAAACGTTCGCTTCGTTGCGTGGCGCTTCCTGCCTCATCATGTGATGCATACATACTATATTTTAGTGTGGAAGCCTTATGTCGCTCCTGTGACGCAATATTTGCACTTGTGATGCTCATGTCAACTCCCTATAGGATGCTCATGTCACTTCCCTATGTCACCCCTCACTCCTGTGACGCTATGATTCAACGCATGCTACTCTTACCTTCCTGTGATGCTCCTGTGACATCATATGGCGCTCCTGTGACGCCATGTGACACTCCTGTGACGCCGTGTGACGCCGTGTTTCAGCGTGTGACGCCCCTATGCCGCCATGTGACACTCCTGTGACGCCGTGTGACGCCGTGCTTCAGTGTGTGACGCCCCTATGTCGCCATGTGACACTCCTGTGACGCCGTGTGACGCCGTGCTTCAGCGTGTGACGCCCCTATGCCGCCATGTGACACTCCTGTGACGCCGTGTGACGCCGTGTTTCAGCGTGTGACGCCCATATGCCGCCATGTGACACTCCTGTGACGCCGTGTGACGCCGTGTTTCAGCGTGTGACGCGCGCTACCGACTGACGGCGGCACTGCTGGAGGCCGAGCGGCGCTACCTGACGTCGGTGCGCGCCGTGGAGCAGATCTACGGCACGCCGCTGCGCAAGCTCAGCTCCATCAGCGTCGAGCAGCACCGCCAGCTCTTCACCGGCATCCAGCCCGTCTGCTCCGTCAGCGCCATGCTGGTCAACAAGGTGAGCCGGCGTCGAGCACGCACCGGTGGCGCCCGCGCACCTACCGGCACACGGCCTGGCTGACCATCGATCTGTGCCGTGTGCAAGTGGTAACATCAGACGGAGCATCAACATGCCTGGATGGGCGGGGAGAGGGAGGGGACAGACGGACAGACGGACAGACCGAGAGACGGACAGACGGACAGACGGGCAGACCAACAGACTGACAGACTGACAGACCGACAGGCCGACAGACCGACAGACCGACCGACAGACGGACAGACGGACAGACGGACAGACGGACAGACGGACAGACGGACAGACGGACAGACGGACAGACCGACAGACGGACAGACGGACGGACAGACGGACAGACGGACAGACCGACAGACGGGCAGACGGACGGACAGACGGACAGACGGACAGACCGACAGACGGGCAGACCAACAGACTGACAGACCGACAGACCGACATACCGACAGACCGACAGACCGACCGACAGACCGACCGACAGACGGACAGACGGACAGACGGACAGACGGACAGACGGACAGACGGGCAGACGGACAGACGGACAGACGGACAGACGGACAGACGGACAGACGGACAGACGGACAGACCGACAGACGGACAGACGGACAAACGGACAGACGGACAGACCGACATACGGGCAGACCAACAGACTGACAGACTGACAGACAGACCGACCGACAGACCGACAGACCGACAGACCGACCGACAGACGGACAGACGGACAGACGGACAGATGGACAGACGGACAAACGGACAAACGGGCAGACCGACAGACGGACAGACGGACAGACCGACAGACTGACAGACTGACATACCGACTGACAGACCGACAGACCGACATACCGACATACCGACAGACAGACTGACAGACTGACAGACCGACAGACGGGCAGACTGACAGACCGACAGATTGGCAATTAAGTGAGCTGATCACAGTGACGGGATGGACAAACAGATGGGAGACGGACAGAGGGACGAACGGGCAGGCAAACATACGGACTGGACAGTTGAATAGACAGATACGGAGTCAACTGGACAAAAGATATACGTACGGAGGGGCAGACGGAAAACGGACAGGCGTCCGTCCGTCCGCCCGTCCGTCTGTCCATTCTTCCGACCGTCAGTCCGTCTGTCCGATACACCTGCCCATACATTTGCATACGTTCGAATAACGGCGTGTTGCAGAGCTGCAACATCCTGCTATTCGACGTATGCTTTCCAGCGGAATGTCAGTGCATGTGCCCATTACAGAGGACAGTTGTGTCCGATGTAATGTGCACATGCACCGCCATTGCGCGACATGATATGCCCCGTGCACTATGTATGTACGTGTCAGCGCCGCTACTGCAACACCCGGCCGATGTGCTAGATATCCGGTCATTAAACCGCCTGCATGCTGTCATCACCAGGACACGCCGAATTGGGTCACCAGAATACTCAGTCAGCAGGCCGATTCTTAGATTGAGCACCAGATCAGCAGCCACAAGCTCCAGCTTTGGTGTCATCAAACCAATCAATCGCAGCGGCTGTACACGCCACGGCTCAGGGAATACACCACCCAGACTTGTGATTTATCATCGCCTTTGTCTGTGCACACAAAAAGAAGGTGATATTTTTGGGAGGAAGCTTCCGTTTGAGATCATAAGCATTTGCGATCCGTTCGAAGTCGTGCAATGTGGATACTTACGTAGCGGTGGAGAGCAACATTTTGACAGCTGTGTAACGGTCCGAGTGGATTTGTAGGTGGGGCGCTAGATAACCACTAGCAGTTCAGGCGCCCTTAAGCCCAAATAAACAAACAAACAAAATATTTGTAGGTGGATGCTGGGGTCGTCTGTGGTGCCTCATGCTCGTGGTATCACGCTTCTATTGTTAGATTCTTTTGTAAGGGCCATTCCAATGTTGAATTGTACCTTTCTGATGCCAAATTGTGTGCAGCCAAGGTTGAGTCGCACACTGCAGACTGTACTCATACTCCTACTCAGCAGTAGGTTATCCTTCAAACAGTGCAAGCAAGATCTTCCAACATATTTTCAAATATCCTGATTCGTCCTCAATTTGTCTTAATGAACTTCGTGCGACCAATCGATCTTTTTCATAAAACGACACCCTGCCTGGTATGACCTCCAAGCCTGTCTCAGATAAAATGGTCGCACCGTAAGCAACAATCCAGACACACCTCATGACTCAGCGCTGAAGCATGCTGCAGTTGTCAGTGCACGCTGTGTCCCCTTTTCGTCTCATCCTGAACGCCTCACACAGTTTTATCAGAGAACCAGTAGGCGTACCCAGTTTGAAGGAGGGATAACGTCACAAAAACTTTTCACTGTAATGAGCCGTGCAGTGGCGTACAATTAAACCCGGTAAACGAATCCCATTAAGACGGTCTCATGTGTTTGCGTGGGCCTACCCATTAATATTCCTGTGATATCTCTGCGCCTATTTACATTTGCGGTATCTAATTGGGATCTGGAATGCTCGAGCGTCTGCGTGCGACGCGTGACCGTCTCAAAAACACGTGCTGTTGTTCAGCCATGTTCCTGCGTGGCGGACATTCTCTGTATTCGCCCGCACCGTAGTCGCACATCCCCACTGGCACATGACGTGTGATTGCGACATGCAATGCCATAACGCAAAGTTAGTCGGCATGAGGAATGATAGTATAAACGGCTTATTAATGATTCGCTTTCCACCTGTCACGGTCCCGTCTTCCCGGCACACAGCCGCATGGCCACCCCGCCTGCATCGTTAGCTCTCGGTCACGTCGCGCGTTCCTTTTGAGCCGGGCTGGGTCGAGTCCGGTCGCAGCTCGCTAGGTGAGATGGACCCTGTACGCGGCCCTGACCCTGCCCCCTGCCACTGTACGTGTGCACGGTTGGCTTTGTCCGAATACGCCCACATGGCCGTGAGTGACCGCATGACCAGCTCATTTGCTTCACTGACTATTGATATTGCCCAAATTTGTGGTCGAGGTTCACGGAATTAGGAGGAGCTGAGGGACAACCTTGACTGCTCCCCACAGCGGGAGTAGCATCGTCACCAGCTTCTGCGTACTCAGCTGGTGTGGTCTGCTCAGTATCCAGAAGCTCACCTTGTGGTATGCACACACAACTGCTGCGTGTCAGGAGGTGCCTGGTTTGCCCTTGACACGCGCAGTGTGTGATTATCCACCTCCCTGAGGATAGCTGAAGAAGTGTCGTAATTGAACCTCTTCCGCCTCACGCTGTTAGCTGTGCAGAACCTTTTCAGGCCCAAAGTCAATCCAGACCTGAACTTTGAGCCTTCGGAAGGGCAGTCTGTCGTTTGATAACGCATTCAGGAGACGATCCGTCGACAAGGTATCATCGTGTTGGGCAAGAGCGATCTTGATCTCGGTCTTACCACAGCCTTGCCAATATCGATTTCAGCTGTTCAATGGGCTACACTCACGGCCCACCTTCCCCCTCCCCGACGCCGGCCGTTTGCCAAGAAGTTGATCGTAAATAATTTGCCGCAAATGGCGCGGCGCGGCTGGCGCGCTGGTGCCGTCGGCGGCAGCCGCCGTCGGACGTTCTGTCCAGCGCGTGGGAGCGCCGGCTCGGCCGGCCAGCCAGCCTGGACCGCGTGCCGGTCAGCGGGCGGCTCTCGTCTGGTGCATGGGCGCGGCATCTGGCCGCCCTGGTGACGGTCAGCGGGCGGCTCTCGTCTGGTGCACGGGCGCGGCATCTGGCCGCCCTGGTGACGGTCAGCGGGCGGCTCTCGTCTGGTGCACGGGCGCGGCATCTGGCCGCCCTGGTGACGGTCAGCGGGCGGCTCTCGTCTGGTGCACGGGCGCGGCATCTGGCCGCCCTGGTGACGGTCAGCGGGCGGCTCTCGTCTGGTGCATGGGCGCGGCATCTGGCCGCCCTGGTGACGGTCAGCGGGCGGCTCTCGTCTGGTGCATGGGCGCGGCATCTGGCCGCCCTGGTGACGGTCAGCGGGCGGCTCTCGTCTGGTGCACGGGCGCGGCATCTGGCCGCCCTGGTGACGGTCAGCGGGCGGCTCTCGTCTGGTGCATGGGCGCGGCATCTGGCCGCCCTGGTGACGGTCAGCGGGCGGCTCTCGTCTGGTGCACGGGCGCGGCATCTGGCCGCCCTGGTGACGGTGAACGACCTTTGAAGTGGCGCGCGCCGCATCCGAGACGACCGCCGCGGGCGGCGCCACCGCCGCCGGCCACCGCCGCCGGCCACCGACGGCTGGGACGGCAGGGGCGGCGGGGCGGCTGGTGGGGCCGGTGCAGCGCGTGCCATGAAGCCCGCTGCAGGGTAGTGTGGGGCTGCAGAACGGCCGGCCCGACGGTGACCGTCTCGCTCGGCAACCACCCGACCATCGATCAGTCATCACGGATCGGCCCCCACCGACGGCTTAAATACAGCCTCGAACAACGTCACGGGCTCTTCCGACCTGCGTCAAGGTGGTCTCGTACTAATCGGCACCGACAGCCGAGGAACGATATTGTGAAGCACATCAAAAGGAAACGTGCAGCTTAAAACTGGGCCAATAGCCATCACACAGCCCGCTTCCCTCAACAAGCTCACCATCTACCACCAACTGCAATCATCGTTTGCATCTGCCTGTACCGAACTCGTCATGCGATAGTGCATTGAACATTATTTTGATATCCATGTATGTACCTTAGAAGAGGAACGCTGGGTTTGCTTATAGCGCATGTCGGTGCTTGAACCAATTCCCCACACTGTGTAGATTGCGGGGGGAATCTCCGGGCTGAAGTTTCATGTACTTGGCGAGATGTGAGCCCCAGCTCTTAGGGGTATGAGACAAACCCACCGGGCTATCAGCTTCATGCTCCGTAACTCGGCTAGCCATTTCATATCTCGACACATTTCCTGGATGTTCGCTTCGGCAGAACCGGGGGATATTTCTCAGGTGCTGGATGGGTCGCAAGCCACCCGCTTTCTCTGCACTGCGCTGCAGAAAAGCAGGCGCTCCTCTGCTCTCTTTAATGAGATGACAGCTACCAAGTATGCAACGCATCTGAGCGCTTGCCGCACCTACAACACACAAATAAAGTAAACACGAGCTGCATCTGTGTAATCGTCAACTAGGTGGAGAAACCGCACAGCATGTCGACGTTGACAGAGCAGATAAGCGCGATTTAAGGCTGCTGACGCGATTTAAGGCTGGCCGGCCTTTGGTGTATGATGTGGCTGGCCTTTGGTGTATGATGTGGCCGGCCTGTGGTGTATGATGTGACCGGCCTTTGGTGTATGATGTAGCTGGCCTTTGGTGTATGATGTGGCCGGCCTTTGGTGTATGATGTGGCCGGCCTTTGGTGTATGATGTGGCTGGCCTTTGGTGTATGATGTGGCTGGCCTTTGGTGTATGATATGGCCGGCCTTTGGTGTATGCTGTGGCTGGCCTTTGGTGTATGATGTGGCTGGCCTTTGGTGTGTGATGTGGCTGGCCTTTGGTGTATGATATGGCCGGCCTGTGGTGTATGATGTGGCCGGCCTTTGGTGCATGATGTGACTGACCTTTGGTGTATGATGTGGCCGGCCTGTGGTGTATGATGTGGCCGGCATTTGGTGTATGATGTGGCCGGCCTGTGGTGTATGATGTGGCCGGCCTTTGGTGTATGATGTAGCTGGCCTTTAGTGTATGACGTGGCCGGCGCACAGCTAACTCTGATCGCTGCTCATGGCTCTCAAAGATGTAGATCTTGTTCCCGGTACCAGTCGTGTGAGCTGTGAGAGCTGGCGACAGTTATGTGAGCTCCTCCGAGACTGTCGGTGTACTGTCGGTGTATTGTCGGTGTACTGTCGGTGTACTGTCGGTGTATTGTCGGTGTACTGTCGGTGTACTGTCGGTGTACTGCCGGTGTACTGTCGGTGTACTGTCGGTGTACTGTCGGTGTATTGTCGGTGTATTGTCGGTGTACTGTCGGTGTACTGTCGGTGTACTGCCGGTGTACTGTCGGTGTACTGTCGGTGTATTGTCGGTGTACTGCCGGTGTACTGTCGGTGTACTGTCGGTGTATTGTCGGTGTACTGTCGGTGTACTGTCGGTGTACTGTCGGTGTACTGTCGGTGTACTGTCGGTGTACTGTCGGTGTATTGTCGGTGTATTGTCGGTGTACTGTCGGTGTACTGTCGGTGTACTGCCGGTGTACTGTCGGTGTACTGTCGGTGTACTGTCGGTGTATTGTCGGTGTATTGTCGGTGTACTGTCGGTGTACTGTCGGTGTACTGCCGGTGTACTGTCGGTGTACTGTCGGTGTATTGTCGGTGTACTGTCGGTGTACTGCCGGTGTACTGCCGGTCTACTGTCGGCGTATTATCGGCGCACTGTCGGCGTACTGTCGGTGTATTGTCGGTGTACTGTCGGCATCCTGTCGGCATCCTGTCGACGTACTGTCGGCGTACTGTCGGCGTATTATCGGCGCACTGACGGCGTGCTGTCGGTGTATTGTCGGTGTACTGTCGGCATCCTGTCGGCATCCTGTCGGCATCCTGTCGACCTACTGTTGGCGTACTGTCGGCATATTATCGGCGCACTGTCGGTGTACTGTCGGTGTATTTTCGTAGTACTGTCGGCGTACTGTCGGCGTACTGTCGGTGTATTATCGGCGTACTGTCGGCGTACTGTCGATGAATTGTCGGCGTCCCGTCGGCTTACTGTCGGCCTACTGTCGGCATATTGTCGGCGTAGTGTCGGCGTGTATATTATTAGTAGCAATACTTAAACCAAGGCCTTATTGAGTATACCCATTAAGGGGCCATAACAATTACAGACTGGCACAGTGGTTTCGGCGGTGGGTTACAAAGTGCCCAATCGTGCGGTACAGTTGGCGCTGATGGACCATTTGTCGTCCATTCGCTTCACCAGACGTAACTAACTCAGTTTGCAGGGTCTTAGGAGAGTTCAGATACAAGTTGCTCAAGGTCCTTGAGCAGTGAGTGGGCGTCTATATCTCCGGTCTCCCGTTGTTCAAGTAGTCTGAAGCGCTATTGAACAGAGGCGAAAATGGCGAAGTCGTCATCCCACAGAGACTTCATAATTACTTCCGCTCGCGCGTTGCAAAAGATCATGACTGTCAAACGGAGGTCTCCACCAAGGTGACGTCGCCGCTCCAGAGAGATGATCATTGTCACAGGAGCTGAGGAGGGTGGTGAATAGCACCGTACTTGTCCGAAGTATAGGCCTTTGGGGAGCACGTTGGCACCGAACATCCACGCGCGTGGCAATTCACCTTTACACTAGAAGTGGCAAATACCAAAAATTTTGTCCAAATTGGTCTGGTGGGACCAAGCCAGGTTGAAACCCGGTCGAAAGCACATTATGCATTTCTTAAGCACATTTATGTTTTCCACTTAAACTAGTACCATTGCTTTTTGTTTAATTAAGGTAAGATAGGCAGTTCACATCACTTTGGAAAGCCTCGTTCACTCCCAGAAAGTGAAATAAAAATATACCTCTTACTTCCTTCTTTCAATTGACAGGTATTGATGGCAAGCACATGCTGTTTACAAAACAATTCTTAGACCACAAAGGTCAATATCCATTACTTACAGTCCTCAATCAAGGAAGCAGCACAGTTAAAACGTGATATGCAGATGCCAAGCTTTGAACCATTCAGTGTTCAATAATCTGTAAAATGTTGCATCGTGTATCTAATTAACACACCATACCACTGCCAAATTCTGACATCCAAACTGTAATGTTCTTTAGCCCTCAGTCATCATGGTATTCTACTCCAAGAGCAATACATCTATAATGTAAAGTGGACTAATTATTTCCCTGCCTATTTTTGGCTATATGTGTCATAAATGTCTTCTTTTGTATTATTTTTGTCTTGTACAATAATGCCTATTTTGCCAATTTTGCAGGCACGTACCTTGGTTCTTGGGTAATGGCCACATAGGTATTTATGTGTATTTTACCATATGATAAATAAAGGACACATAGGATGGAGAGACATCAGAAATATGTACTTCTTAAAATAGCTATGGAGAAGCGCAAAGTAGTGCAGAAACAACAAAATATTACATATGCAACATACAGTGCATTTAGTACACGATAAATTACAATCCATACCTAAATGCCCTGCCTTACTATTGCTTACTATTGCTTCCTGCGTCGGGTTCGTCTTCAGCCTGCACTCTGATTCTAAGACTTATTTCGTTGCAACTATGAACTGCCTGGCTAAACCAATGCATCAGCAACCATTAATGATTATTATGTACAGCAATAAAGTCGAAAAAGCTCCAGGCACTAATCCCAACCTAAGCTGAAATATGGCCGTGGTTGGAAACGCCTCACGACCATTAAACAAGGATGGCTAAAAAAAGGTGACAAAAAACAGCTACAATCAACTAGTGAAGTAGACAATTATATACAGTGAATCCTATGGACAGTTTTTATATGGGATGCGGTTGTTTGTGGATAGATTGAAGTTGCTTGGATGTGATTGAAATTCATGTATATTTTTGAAGCACCATTCTGGCAAGCTACATTTAACTTTGTGGAAATGCCTTTACCGCGTGACGTCACTTACTGATTAGCATCATAAATCAAGGTCTAAATTTGGATGCGGTTGTTCCGCCCCAAGACTCTTATTTACCGTTCAAAGATGACATATTTTTGCCAATAACCAAGATTCTAAGAACCGCTCCAATATTACTATTTACTTTTTAGGAACCCATGTATTTAAGCGAACCTTGAATGGCGGTGTGAACAATTACCTCCTTGTTTGCACGGTAAAGATCCCTCGGTGCTCTTCGGTAAGAGTAGACTAAAGCCGGCACCCTGGCAAAATCAACTTCTCGCCACTCTCCAAACACCCCCACCCCCACCCAAACTACGAATTATTTTGTGGAGGAGTAAAGAAAACTAATCCATTTAGACATCAGGGACCTGCCCCCAACCCAGGCTTTCACCTTCAGCACCTAAAATATCACGCAAAGTTACGTAAAATTCCTTAACGTAAATATCCACTTGCCTGCACCTTGATCACAACGCTCGCTTTATAGACAGACGTGTAACGTACTCGCTTTAAAGGCGGCGCAAATGACCTTTATGGTCCGGCACTCCTAAAAAAACCCCCCCCCGGTGGTGGCAGTAATTAATGGGAGATAATTATGTTATTGGGCCTTTAGTTCTCATCGATTTATCCCACGTATGATACTGTTCCAAGGTTGGTTTTGCTGTGAATCCGTTCACTTATGATTCAGTGCTTGATTTTGTATGTTCGGTACTTTAGTTAACACCAATGAACACGAAAACGCGCAACAACCGGTTGTACGGGAGGCAGTCCGATCATGAAGTATGAATTGCAATGTAGGATATGTAGCGCGAAGTTTGAAGAATGAACAATGCTGATTTTTGAATTGGGGTTCTAGTAGTATAATGATGACCATCTTAGATGTGGTGTGGTATTGGGGATCTAGTAGTATAATAATGACCATCTTAGATGCGGTGTGATCTAGTAGTATAATGATGACCATCTTAGATGCGGTGTGCAGCATGTTACAGATTAGTTGAAGATGAAAGAATCAAGCCTTGTCCATGGTGGATTTTTTGTTGTTGTCCATTTTGCTGTCTTTGGATGAGGAAGGCTAGTATTTTAAGCATGCATTTTAAGAGATGAATAGTTGGATAATTTTGTTGTAACTATGAAAGCCTGCCAATATAAAAATAATTCCTGTTATGGAGAATGCTTGATTTCCCTGGCATTGTCATTAAGCAAATTGTAAACGAAGTGATGTACATTGTTTATATAACCATGCACAAGAAGCAATAATATTGGTACATGACCGTAATATAATGTTACGTGTAAAGAAAATATACGACCTTCAATATACCAGGAGGTGCTGAGTTGATATCAAAAGTAAGGATAAAGATGGTATTTTATTACTCAACGTTTCGGCCAGGGGCCATCGTCAGGACTCCTGACGATTGGCTGATCACCGGACTGACTGATAAAGAGATGAATAGTTGGATAATTTTGTTGTAACTATGAAAGCCTGCCAATATAAAAATAATTCATGTTATGGAGATGCTTGATTTCCCTGGCATTGTCATTAAGCAAATTGTAAACGAAGTGATGTACATTGTTTATATAACCATGCACAAGAAGCAATAATATTGGTACATGACCGTAATATAATGTTACGTGTAAAAAAATATACGACCTTCAATATACCAGGAGGTGCTGAGTTGATATCAAAAGTAAGGATAAAGATGGTATTTTATTACTCAACGTTTCGGCCAGGGGCCATCGTCAGGACTCCTGACGATTGGCTGATCACCGGACTGACGATGGCCCCTGGCCGAAACGTTGAGTAATAAAATATCACCTTTATCGTTACTTTTGATATCAACTCAGTACCTCCTGGTATATTGAACGTCGTATATTTTCTTTACACGTAATGTCTAAAACCCAGGAACATCTAAGAGCCATTCTTCATTGTATTAAGTAATATAATGTGCTGCAATGTTAGTCTAATGCCATGCATATTTTATTTACGTTTTAGCCTGGTCTCAGTCATATACTACCGTTCAATATATGGTGAAACCAACTGCATTTTTGGCTTCATTGCAGTTGCAAGTCTTACTTTTGAAAGCTGTATGCCATGAGCATGAGCATCAACCACTATCATTGATAATCTGTTCTTTTTAGCAATTTACATGGCAAAAATAGTTCAAATACGTCAGGATTTATAATCAAATTGTTCAATGTGTATCACAAATTTGCTAGTTGGAATGTTAAAATGTGTCTCACAAGATGAATTGTGATTTTAATTATCAGTTTTTTAAAAAATAAAGTGCGTATTGATTAAAAACAATTAAAATAAAATCAACTCAAAGACAGGTTTTAAGACCGGTATACATTCCAAGGCCAGTCAAAAAGCGGCCAGTTCTGACCGGGCTTTCTGACCGGGCTTTCTGACCGGGCTTTCTGACCGGGCTTTCGGTCCTTACATTTGCCACCTCTGCTTTACACTCGCCTGCCGGATAGACAACTGATGTGATGCAGAGCATGATCCTCCCCGCGAGCGAGATATTCTCTTGTCCTGGCCGTGTAGTTCCCTGTGTACGCTGCTGTGTCGGAGCTTACTGCACTGTGGGACTTAGTTTCGCTTGTCGCTTGTAGCTGTGCGCCTGTCGCTTGCCGATTTAGTTTCGCTTAAAAGGAGCGGACGATTTTGGGAGTGAGCAGCAGCAGCCTTCCAACTGATGCGAAGGCATGCCATGCATTAATCGTAGTTGTCTGAGGTGTTGCGTGAGAAAAAGGAAGGAATATAACTAGATGTACTTGCCAATCACAGATGCTGAAAAAAACATCTACTTTGATTTACATGTTTATACAATGTGACTCTATCTTTCATCCTTCTACGACCATCATCCTACACATTACGCTTGTTTTTCTCTCCACTCGGTTTTCCCTCATACCATCGGTCGGCAAGGGTAACGATTTGCAGAAGAGATGTTAGTCCAATAGCCAGTACGATCGGCGCATGCCTTTGTAATGACCTGGCCACTACCGCATCGCTTTGCGCGAATCTCACCAGACAACACCAACTCCAACTCCAACTCCAACACCAACTCCAACCTCAGGCTGATTTTAGAGCTGGGTGCAGGACCATGAGCGTCGCCACGCTGGAGGACGAGAGTCGCGTCCTCAAACTTCGTGGCATGTAACATTACGCTTATGTTGTTGCATGTAACAAATCGACCTAATAACCATCTCCCCTATTCCATATCTGTGGCAAAGCTTTTTAGCTCTATTCCTTCGCGAGGGTCGGAGCAAATCCTCCCCACCCTCACGAGATGTTCCGTGTTGCTTCTGATCCACGTTATTGGCGGTGGCCCAGCATTGCCAACAGTGTACACGCGACACCGTTCGTGCGCACCTAGAACGCCACCCGAGCCCCCTGTCCCCTACTCCCGAGCCTGCCCCAGGCCATCCCCTCGCTGTCGACCCTGACAGCACGCCAGGGGTGACGGCCAGAGCCGGTCCCGGCCAGGCGCCGGCGAGACCGCCCGGCCGGCCCAGTGCTGCCGGCACGCACGTTGTGCTTTACGGCGTCGTTCCGGCGGGGCGCTGCGTGCTTTGGCGGCCCGGACGGTGAGGGACGGGCGGCTGCAGTTCGGAGTGTGCCCCCTCCCCCTCCCACTCCTCCTCTGCACGACCGGGCCAGACTCGGGATGCGAATGTGGTGTGGATGAGCTGTGGAGTCGTCCGGCTGTGTCGCTGCTCACCGACGTGCAGAGATGCGACGCTGTTTGAATGAAGTGCGCGGCTCACCATCTACACGGCAGGTCACGAGCTGACCTGCCGTGTGAGCGGGTCCGCCATGCGGGTATCTGGAGGTCAAGTATTTAGGAAATAGATCGCGACCCGACGGAGGCCGGAGCCGGAAAATTTGCCCGATAATTGGGCAGCCGTTCAACTATGAAGCGTGTTCGTGTCCTTGACCACGTCGGCGGATTATTAGAACGTTTGCCGGCACACCGGATTGTAGCCGAGCGCTGAGACCTCCCGCACGGCTGCGTGCCGCGTGCTGGAGCTGCCTCGCGCCATGCGCGGGTCAGAGGCCTAATCTGACCAACCGGCAACGGGCCATTCTTCATTGTTTACCCTCTTTTGTCCGTTGTTTGTCCATGGAGCATCAAACACCGCGCACAATGGTAGCTGTAAATCTTGCGTCGGGGTATCAGCCGGACCGGGACGGCCCACGTCACACTGCGCCATCGCCGGCCAATCGATGAATTATTCATCGTTCACTGGACGTGGCTGGACGGCGCATGACGCATAGCACGTGGCGGTTTAGCGTCGACCGCTGCACGAGCCTCTCAACACGTGCTCAACGGTAGCCGTTCTCGACACGGTGCGTGTTGTTTGTGTAAAGCTGGTGACTGGTTGCTGCATAATGTGCGGTTAGTAACGATGCGGTTGTTGTTCTCGGAGGGTGCATACGATGAAATACGCCATGGAAGTCTTGGCCGGTTGCTGGATGATCGGGAAAACAACTGGTCGAAACACCATGTTCCATCGAAGACACCTGACGAGGCCATTAATCGCATCACCATTGGAGCTATGCGCTCTTGCCGCTTATGTTGATTTTAATGGCTGTTTATGGGTGGGTTGTACGATAGGACACGTAGGTCATTTGTAACACTTACCTTCTGCGAATTGACTTTTTCACATTCGTACATGCAAGGCTATTATTTTGGTAGCTATGCCATTTATTTTGTCACAACCGGTTTGCATCGGTTGTATCCGTGATGCTGTGAACCCTTTGTCACAGGTCAAACCGTTCAACTCTGGTATTTCGTTCTCTTCGGAGGGATTCAGCCAGCTATTTGGGAGAGGAGGGGAATCAAACTACTACAAACTAAGGTCGGCTTCTTGCACGTAAAAGTATCCCAACTTTCATGACTACATTTACTTGGATAAAACGGGAGGCTGAAGCACTCCAGCAGAGCATCAGCCTAGAGATACACCGCTAGGTCTACTCATAGCCTGCCACCATTCACAAACTAACACATCAGCAGCGTCGTTCAATATCAGCATTCTCGACACAGGCAAAGACATAGCCGAACGAATATCACCGAATCACTCTATATTCGCGATAACAGACCCAGCATGAACAAAATCTCATTATAGCCACTCTTATCACCAACACAATACAAGTTCGCCTGTTGACAATCTTTCTTGTTCAAAATAGTTACCAGCAAATGTTCTCGTGCGTATATATTTTATCATGTGTGCATGTGGATGTGTATGCCAAACATGATAGATGACCATCAAATATGACGGTAAGTATTATAGTTTATATTATGGATATCATCGATGGGAATGTAGTGTACAAGCGTATAATCAAGCTAGGCCTGTTCCGCCGGAACATTTCCACTTTTGTACGTTTTGTGATGGAAGAGTACTACCATGGTTGTTTTTCCATCATGAGAGTGTTGCATTGGCGACCTATATTAATTTCAGAAACTGTGCGCACATAATTTGCTCATCACGTGATTCGTGGATGTGTTTTCCAATCGCCCTGCCTGTTTGTCATTCAAATTGGGTCTCAAGAAGAGGAAGCCGGAATATATACCGATCTTTTTGGTGTTATTAACGTCTTTTTTCTCAAAATGAGCCACATGTTATGTATTTAAATTTAGTTATGCAATAATGGTCATCTTAGCCATCAATTAAATTCCTGAAATACTCCGTGCAAACCCATAAGCTGCCTTAGTACCATGGTTCGAATGTAAATGGGATGTGGCTTGCTGAATGTGAATATAAATAGCAGTTGCATAGGCTATGGGTAACAAGGTGATTACAGACAACTGGATGGAATACGGATTCGATGATGGCTAGAAATGAATGAACAATGTGATAAAGTCAGTTCCGAGTGTCCATTCATGTGTTTGACATTCCGCTTGTTGGCAAGTATGACTAATGCAAAGTAATAATTTTTACTCATTAAACATTTACGTATTTTCTATACAATTTTTCAGGATTATCTAACATGAATATTCATTTTTTTCCTCTTTTTGGATACTATGCATTTCCATGCATAGTATCCTAGGCACAGATGGGGAGGGGGGAGGGGGTAGAGGGGAGACGATAGGAGCACACTGTTGTCGTCCTGCAAGGCAATAATTAGACCCATTCACAAATGCAACGGCATTATTGTCATCACCACTTCGTCAGCACAGAGCAAAACGTCGGAAATCATTCACAACAGCTTTATCAGAGCAGCTAAAGGAGTCTTCATCAACACACTTATGACTAGCCTACTACGATTTGATTCCCTGCTTTTAACAGCTAATTCGGGACAAGTAAATTTTACGCCAATGTTATTTTGGCAATGTGCCTTTCAAATACAGTCGAAACTTTTGTTCTCATAGTATTTTGTTTAAGAATACAAAATAAGGGACTTGCCATTGACTTGCCATGCTCAACGACTCCGGATCCTGTATTGATGCCACCCGTCACTAACGAGACTGTAATCTCCGCCCACTAACGAGCGGACGACCGGCCTTGGGCGCTCAAGCACCACTGACCCGGCTCGGGTCACCGGCATTGCCGGCGGGCATTCAGCGACCCAAGAAGCGTGGGCGAGGTTTCGCTCTGATGAACTACTAACCTCTGCCACGAAAACGACCCGGTCGCTCTTTTTATTAGAGCATTACGGTTGACTGACAAGTATGTTAAATATTCCAGCAACATTGCTAAGTCATAATAATACAAGTTCCCGCTGTCTCTGAGATGCAATTACCAAAATATAATTCATACGAGTTATCTGTGCCGGAAGTTAATCCAAAAAACTTCGGCGTCGAAGGGCTTGAAATGCATTGTGATGGACTCGGTCATACTTTCTCTGTGGTCCAGAGCACACCATCTGTGCGCCACGACATCACAATCAAATCCTTCAAATCTACCCGGCACAGCGCTGCTCTCGGCCTGACAGATACGACAAGAGCCGAATTAGGTGCAAACTCACTCCATTTGGCATCCAAATTGCCATGGTTCCTTCGGATCTCAACGGCACCATGTCAGCCAGAGCAGCTGAAACGCCCACTGGGCCCTTCTGGCCCCACGTTTAACCAACGGTCGAGTACGTAATCTCGAATGGGAAGTCAGACGTCACGCCGGCTGAAATTATTTCCACCTTCAATGAATATGCTGTCAACAACTACAAAACACTGATATTCGCAGACGGATCACAATATGCGGACAAATCAGCTCCTCTATCACCGTCACTGAGATGATGGAAAATGGAGCCAGGCTGTTTTCCGAGCGTCTGCCAGACAAAACTTCCGTCTTCACCGCTGGCCAGTGACCAGAATGGCCGCTATCTTTGTCCCAAGCAGACGCAAAAAGACAAACGCAGTCATCTGGTCAGACTCTAGATGTACCTTCAGTCAACTAGCAGCTCTCACGACTGCTCCCGCTCGGTAATAGGTCGAATCCAGCAAGCCGTTGCCAGTAACGTAAACAGCACCCCCTCCTCTGGATTCAGAGCCAGTTAACAGTTCATAAGTTGAGTGGCGGATAGGCGTGGAGGGCCCCAGCACTCACCACCCACTCCAGCATGGAATACTCGGTGGGTGACTGCACAGCCACCTGCATTGTATTCGTAGGCGTCATCGGAACGTAGGAACAAAACACAACACCACACCTCATCACTCAAGCCACACACACAACATTAAGCCGATAATATGTACAAGGAACACTTCAAATCAATCACACCTTCAAACAGATGTCATCCTGACCACATATAGAAGTAATCGCAGAAAAATAGCATAGTCCACAATGGGGATGTCCAGTATGTAACACCGCACTGTCGGGCACGCAATACCAAATCCGGCGTAGGCTGCATCCTGCTAGACTGTAGCGTGTCTGAAGCACAATGACGACCAAATTAGTCCTGCTGCCCAAAAGAGAGAATTGTCCTCTCGCTTGCCTCGCTGCTGGGCGTCTCCCAATTCTTCTCCATGTACATTTTGACTAGCTCTATGCCGCCAATCTGGGATCTAGCGGGAGCACTGTAGGCAACACTCAAGCCAACGGACACACACTGCATGCGCACACCCGCGTGTGGTAGCAACGTAAATAGTCATCTTCAGATGACATCGGACGCATCTGCTTGTAGTAGCAATGTACATAGTCATCTACAAATGGCATCGAATGTACATGAGCCGATTTGCGTTGTTACTTAAAATGAGTGGTGACCTGCAAACGGTGCTGTTGGATGTGCATCAGCCCACTTGTGATTCATTTAGTAGATGGCGCAAATGGTCACCTGACGTAGCATGGGACGTAGAAGAGCCAACTTGCATTTGCCAAGCACTGTAATAACCCTATGTACAGCCATTACAGCCATGCATGATCTCCCACTTCCGTAGACCGCATGCTACTAACACTCGGCGGCCGGCGTGCAAGGAGTGGGCTATTTCCTGCCTTCCAGCACGATAAGGATCCAACGGTGCTTCGAGGCGGGACTAGATCATGCGCTTGCACCCTGGAAAATCAACCAGTTTACCCAGTGCCCCTCCCCGCCACGAAATTGTCTTGCGGAAAGCTAAGTAAACTAACCTTGATCACGGCCGGCTGAGCACTTTGGATATAATCTTCTTCCAGCGTACCTTCAGCACCATGACTCGTGCACGCATACTTTAACGCAATGCTCCTCTTATCCTAAATATGCGCTTAGTTCGTGTTTGTTTGCAAAGCACATTAGCTTTACGCATTGCGTAAATGACCTTTGTTGTACACATAACTCTATGTTGGCTCTAAACACTTTTTATGTTCTAACAATTCTCTTTTTGGCCCTAAAAACTTAATATCACTCACTCTAGTGATATCAAAACTTAATATCACTCAATATCACTCACTCATTCAATCGTCAAATTTGGCGATGGACCTCCGCCATATCCGCCATGGGGCGAGTGGATACAGAGGTATGCTCAGACGTCTCCAAGCACCTCCCTGGGATTTGTCATTACGCCGACGTCAGTGGAATAGAGCGAATCGGCTTGAAGTCCGCTTTGCACTCCCTTTTGCCGGTGGCGACATCAATAGGTTCGGTCATGGGAATGGCGTGCTATCCTCACGACTGTGTCTTCCCAACCGTTGTCATAAAACGGCGCCCGTGTTTATGGACGGTTAATAGAAGGCTGAATTGTTAATGCCGACGAATGTAATTCGAGCCTATATCATCGCACCATTTGTCTCACCCACTCGACCAGAGACTCATCTAACATCTCAGCTGCGGGGCCGTTCCCTCGCAGTCACGAAACCTTTCCCATTGCTCTAGCATTACTGCGGGGGCCGGAGTCAGCTGGGCAGTGGCGATAGCCCCCGCAGTAGCCAATCGAAACGTCCCCCCTCCCCCCACTCAAAATATCTTAGACATGTATCCGCACTCGACCTTGGCTTCATAATGCTTGTGGGCAGGCATCAGTGCACCGGTCCCCCTGCCGAGCGACTCGCCACCTGGTGGTGGTGGTTGACTTGCCAAACTAGAGTGTTTTCGGCGCTCGATAGATGGCAGGCGACGTCGGCCCCGTTCCGTTCGATTCTGAGGCCGGTGGCGGAATTGCCACCTGTCGGCAGCCAAGTGTAGCTGCACCCCACGTGCGACAGTCTACAAAACACCTCATTGTGTTCCAGCGCTGCAAAAGTTGAACTGCATCGGCAGCCGTGCACTGTTGACTTATCTGTTCATTGATCCCCAAATGTAAATTAAAGGAGCACGCATATTCGTGTATGTTCATACCTACTTCTGTTTGAGAGAGACCGGGTCTAGTTGCTACGCGGGAAGGTTGATACAACAGCGCTTACACGAAAAGTATGAAGCCGGTTGCCATGCTACCTCACATGTTGCTACTGGCCGCCTCTTCTGGTGGCAAAAATAGCGCAAATCGTTTCGACGCGCAGCTGCGTAGCAGTGGGGATATGGCACATTTTCGGAGGAAAAGTAAAATATCAAGTTCTGTGCTCCGCCCTTAATTTCCAACTTCTCGTCCATTTGATAACTTTTTCGTCGTTTTATCATTGTGTCGTTCTTTTAGGCCTGCAACGTTGAAATGCTTTTACCACTTGCATCTACATCGTTGCAGCTTGCACCAGAAAACCTGCGGAGTAAATTCATGCAGTTTGTATAAACTTAATCAGCCTGTGCCAACATTATGCTTTATCCACCTGTATGAAAATGTTGTGGGTTGGCAGGCAATTCAAATAAGCACATAAGTGCCCTTTTATTGAAGTGTTCGCTAAAAACTTCCCAAGATGATCTTATTCAATGTTTATACAGGAATTTATCGCCCGACAAAGAAGACTAAGAAAAGAACAGGTGCAACTACTGAATCAATGCTTGCGTCTTCCATAGATAACATAAAACATGAGCGATGGCCATCCGGGACTTAAACTAGTAATGTTACTACAAACGTTAAAGATGGACATTTAGGTGCCGTAAGCTAATGTCACTTGTAGATAACAGTTGTTACTTCACTTACATTTATCAACTTTCCCCATCGTCCGTAACACGTTGCCCCCATATGGGGGGGTAAGTTCATGAACCGGTAGCTGTACAATGTTTGCTCTCTGGTAGAATGCTCAGAGGATGCAACTAAACATTATTTATCTGGGATGATACTAGAAGGTTTAGGCTTGGCGAAGGTGTAGCTGTCTCCTCGCTACTCTTCCAAAATGGCAATCTATTTTTTAGTTTCACCAGAATTGTATCGACTAGACCCGGTCTCCCTATTTAATGGCAGAACGGCATGGGTTTTGTCACATGGAGCCTCTACGTCTTGCGGCGAGGTCACTCGAAGAGCTCAGACGGCTTAGCAGATATGCGTAGGTTGTCAGCCGAACGTCAGATCATTTTTAACCTTTTCCAACAACAACGCCCCGGTGCAGATACGCATGGGGACGTAGCGCACCTACTCGTCCTACCCCGCCCCGCACCCTATCCTCATAATTTGTATGCACAATTTTCCTATATCTCCTTCATGCCATAGTTTTGAAATGGCCAGAGCCGGGCGAAGAGACCGTAATCCAAACAGTAAACCAAGCAGGTATGCTGTCCTACCAATGGACGGGAAGTTCCTATCCCTGCACCCCAATCCCTTCTGAAGCCACTACTATAGATGTAACCTTAGATGGGATTGGGCGTGGGGGTTGTCAGGTTACTTTAAAGCGGATTATTTCCATCCAACGCCATCTCGACAGCATATAATTGATGCAAAAGCTTGCTGAATTTGGGAGCCCGTTTCTACCTCACCGGCCTCGGCCCTGCTCCTATACCAGTACATGTGCACTAAATAGCAAACTAACCTGCATGTCGATTTTGTATCAGTAGCACGTAAAAGAGGAAGACGCCTCCCTCGCAAACGGCCATCGTCTGTGCCAACAACGTCCTAGTGAGGGCCAGTCCCTGACATCGGCAAGGGAAGTGGCAGCGGACTGGTTTGACGGGCTTTGCATGCGTGTTTCTGAGCTGTGTTTTGACGTGATTTGGTCCATGCTCTTGTTATCATAAACAGCTGACCGTGCTGGACGACTCCTCGGACCTTGGGAACAATCAATACTGCGCTCCATTCAGAAGGGTGGTGACCCCTCTGTTCCTCCGAATGTGTGGCCTATTTGGAGTATTCCTACTATCTCGTAAGTCGTTTAGCGAATCGCCCAGTGTCGACTCCATCACCAACCTCGCATAACCTATATTCGCTATATTATATATTGTCTCATTTCAGCTCGAGACAGGAAAAAATCCAACGCCAACGAGTGTACTGTGGCGTAAATACAAATACAAGTTCCCATAAGACACACACAGATAGCACACATTGTTCTCACGAGACACATCTGTCTACAACACACGACGCCCACAAGACACGTCTACCCACAACACACACTCAACACACACTGCACTCACAAGGCACATCTACCCACAACACGCACGGACACACGACACACACACAACACACACCGCACTCACAAGGCACATCTACCCACAACACACACGGACACACGACACCCACACAACACACACCGCACTCACAAGGCACATCTACCCACAACACACACGGACACACGACACCCACACAACACACACCGCACTCACAAGGCACATCTACCCACAACACGCACGGACACACGACACACACACAACACACACCGCACTCACAAGCAGACTTGTGCTCGACTCAAATTTTTGGAATCGGCTCACATTTGACTCATAGATCTTGAGATCCGATTCAACTCATGATTCACAGCAGGTCAAAATTATTTGATTCGACTCAATTCAGACTCAGAGCTACAGAGATCCGATTCAACTCACGACTCAAACATAAATTTGAATCGATTCAGATCCGACTCAATGTTTATCAGACTCATAAGCCATATGATTTTGTGTGCACTGCTCACACACTATTTATATATATATATATATATATATATATATATATATATATATATATATATATATATATACATATATATATATATATATATATATAATATAATATATATATATATATATATATATATATATATATATATATATATATATATATATATATATAATGTGAGGTGAAAACAAAGTTATAGCAAAAATAATTGATTTGACCGACAGTTTGATGTCAACTCATCTTCATCTGTCTAATTAAAGAAGGGAATCAGTATTTATTCACACTGACGAAGATGCTCCAACATCGAAACATCTGTTGGATATATTATTTTTGCTATAACTTTGTTTTCACCTCACATTATTTATAATTCATCATGCACTGTAATGGTTGATATATAGGATAAATATACAGATAAATGAACGTGCATGTGCATAAGGAAATTGACTCAAACAGATTAACGAAATAAATGGTTGTCAATGCATATGTAAAGCAATGAGTGCATAATACCTCAATCCACATCAGCATGATGTACACACAACCTGAATCACATACCTGACACACATCACCTAACTGCAACATGGCACCCAGGTTCTGCACTGCAATAGGTATCTGCACAGAATATGATTGCGTTGGTCTGTTGCCCCCACGAAGTTTGTTTGGTAGCAGGCTTGAAGGTTTCCCTTCACGTTTACACCCAATTTTACCGACTTTTTCTACGCTATCTTGCATATTTTATGGCAATATAGGGTACTTTGACGTATTCTAATTGAAAGACCTATTCTTTAGCTTCATCAAAGAGTATCCTAAATGACCCAGTAATAATCGTCCTGCCCAACAATGTGCCATTTCCGGCAGGCTCACCATCAAATACCTCCAAAATAAAGGGCTTGTTCCTGATATTGGTAGGCTCCCTCTACCATCCATTTGACATGTTCAAGTTGTCACCCTCGTTCAAGAGCGGAAGAAAGGACAGTCAAGGGGGCGCTAAGTGCTCCATAGCTTCTTCTCCCCATTGGCAGGAGAGTTTCAGTTGAGTTGCAAGTTTCAGGAGGGCATTCCTAGATCACAATGGTGTTGTACATAACTGTTCAATTATGCATGTATCATCAACAATCCATGCAAGATTCACCAAGGAAGAAAGCATCATGCCCTGGGTCTAGCTGGTCTGGAAAAAACTGTTTTCAACAACTGCTGTATGTTAATGTAGGTAGGTAGGTAAATGTTTGGAAAAATAGGCTGATCCTAGATTTTGGAGATCCTGAACATTATCCTTTCCAGAAAATTATTTGTTTTTTCATCTGGAAGTTGAAGTTCCTAAGTTATTAACTTTTGACAACGAACTGCTGTGATCAAGGAAAAGTGCTCAAAATTCACTGAAATGGGTGCAAGTTGAGTTACCATGCATAAGGTTTGAATAAAAATATTCTCCATACTGGATGACTACAAAATATTCCTCTCCAAACGCCGGATTACAATGCACAAATCCGACCTTGTCTATGCATGAGAATAAAATGTGTCGGAACAAATGCTCACTGGAAAGAATGGGAAAAGATTATAACTCACCTGGTGAGCGGAATGCAAATATATTTGCTAGGAAGCAAATTAAAGTGACCATTGCATATGATTTGAGAAAAGTTCTGCAACCAAATTTCTACCATATTTTTTTTAAACTTCGAATGACGTCATGCGGGCTTGAAGGAACATTTTGATCTACCTTCTTGTAAGGGTAACTTGGGTTTGTTATTTGTCACACAAACCGACGCAAATTATTCAGTGCAAATGCCTGTTCCAAAAAAAGTGCATGGTCGTTTCAGTTCCCTATTATTTTTCACAATCACATCCCATTTCTGTGTTGTGTTTCTGGCACTAGAATTGACTCATGCATGATACTGATTGTGAATACCAAGCTTAGCATTAATACTTTTTTTGTAGTTATTGTTATCCGTTTTTGGTAAATAACTTAAGTACACCTCATTCCTTACTCACTGGCAGCTGATAAGTTGACAATTGTAATGTTAAGCATTAATAATTATACTGTGTTTTTACTCCCTACCTTGTGTCATGGCATACTATTTACAAAGATACATGCTTTATATAATTTGTTCATAACTTGCATTTGAGTCGCAAGACTCAAATGACTCATTGTGATTCAAATGATTGACTCGTGATTCAACTCGTTTAAAAAAAGAAAGATGTGATTCAACTCGCGACTCAAGATATGTTTTTGAGAAAAGAATCGATTCAACTCACGACTCATCCAAAAACGATTGATTCATGAGTCGATTCTCGATTCAACTCGAGTCGAGCACAAGTCTGCTCACAAGACACATCTACCCACAACACACACGACGCCCACCAGGCACATCTGCCCACAGCACACACGACACCCACAAGACACCTCTGCCCACAACACACACGACGCCTACAAAACACATCTACCTACAATACACACGGACACACGACATACACTCAACACACACCGCGCTCACAAGGCACATCTACCCACAACACACACGACGCCCCCAGGCACATCTGCCCACAGCACACACGACACCCACAAAACACATCTGCCCACAACACACACGACGCCCACAAAACACATCTGCCCACACTACACACGGACACACGACACCCACACAACACACACCGCACTCACAAGGCACATCTACCCACAACACACACGGACACACGACACCCACACAACACACACCGCACTCACAAGGTACATCTGCCCACAACACACACGGACACACGACACACACACACAACACACACCGCACTCACAAGGCACATCTACCCACAACACACACGGACACACGATACACACACAACACACACCGTACTCACAAGACGCATCTACCTACAACACACACCACGCCCACCAGGCACATCTGCCCACAGCACACACGACACCCACAAGACACATCTGCCCACAACACACGACGCCCACACAACACATCTACCCACACTACACACGGACACACGACACCCACACAACACACACCGCACTCACAAGGCACAACTACCCACAACACACAGGACGCCCACAAGATTCACGTACCCACAACACATTCGGACCCACGATTGGCACACACAACACACAAGACACACGGCGCCCACAAGATGCACGTACCCACAACACACACGGACACACGATGACACACACAACACACAAGGCACACGGCGCCCACAAGACAAGCACACACAATGCACCAGCAAAACATACGCGCCATCTGTCCAGCACGTGCCCATGCTCGATTTCTCTCCATTAGCGTTTTCCACCGCCGTTGCGGTTGAGGTCAATCGTTGTGTCCCAGTCTCCATTTCCGGCGGTCTCCCGCAGAAGACTCGCCGGCAGATGGTGGTGGGTGTGCCCGGAGGTGGTCTGCTGGAGGCCAAGTCACAGACGAGCCCAGCATGGTATTGCATTCCAAGACTGAAGTCTCCTTAGCATGTTCCAGTCAGTTCCAACCCACTGCAGTAGATGTGTCTACTAGAGCAACGTAAAACATGTGCCACTCCATGCCTATTTTGTGGTTATTTTGGTTATTCACAGCGTCATCTTTTGGCAGTGACTGTACTGGGCTTGTCTAGATCTGAAATAAGTTCACTGTAATAAGATCTGAAATAAGTTCGTGGGTAGAAGGAATAGGATAGATAGGGTTGACTTGATGCGAGGTACCGAGGTTAGGTAGTTGGAGATAGCAGAGTAGAGCTGGGTAGAGTTGTGATGGGCTGTCTTGAAGTTGAGGTTGAAGGTTGTTCGGATGCTGAAGAAGACGAAGTATCACCGAAGGCTTAAATGCATGAAAGGCCATGGGCAGGGTCAAAGTATTCCGCCACTAGTTGAACACGACGGCGACATCGCAGGTGGTGACAAAGAAGTATTTTTGCTGAATGATATCTTCGGAAATATGTCGTCGGACCCTCCCCCGATTGAAAACATTAAAAGTGAATAATAAAAAAACTCAACCTCCTCAAATTGCATCCACTCATGTAGCGGAGCGAAGGTCGTGCAGCATCTCAATGACCTTCATCTTAATAAATCCTGTCGCCATGATATACCACCCGTAAATATCGACATGTCGAGATATTTCGTGAAAATGTGAGCGACGCACTCCTGAAAATGCAAAGACGAGTTTGGCATTTCTGGGAACCTTTTGTAATGGCTCAAATTCTACACAGGCAATAGAAGGCAAAAGTCAAATGAGTCATCATTCCCTATCCATTATAATAGCAAGAAATTCCGGATGCCCTCAAGATACCGTGCTAGCGCCCTCGCGTTAATGCACCTTCACTGGTTTTCATCCTTAACCAGAGACGACATTTTGTTCTTCGCAAACGACACATCATTCCACACATCCAATAACATGAAAAACCTCGCCGAGATTCAAAGCTGCTTACAAAAACAACCTAGAAGCGACTTCAGAATTCGGCAAGAAAAGAGCGATAGCATTCGACAGCGACATAATTGTTCATCAAGCTTTCTTTAATACATGTTCTACAAGCGCCAAAACTAGCATTTGACAGACGGCCAATCACTTAGCAACAAAACTATGAACATCGTGGTGCCACCTTGTCAAAAGATGTTCACGGGCAGAGAGGCTTGTCACGAGATCACGCCACATAACACTAACAGATAATCTTCAAGAGGTTCACAGGGAGAGAGGCTTGTCACGAGATTACACCGCAAAACACGAACAGATGACCTTCAAGATGTTCACGGGCAGACAGGCTTATCACGAGAATAAGCCAACCACAATAAGCCACACCACAGAACACCAACAGATAATCTCCCAAACACCTGGCATGGGAATCACTTCGAACCAGTATACATATGTGAATTTTCCCCGCAAAAGTAGCCATCATTCATGAAGTTTGCCACGGAATTGATAAGAACTGAGAAACCATACAACAGAGGTGAGAACACATCTCTTGCATCACACAACGCACATACTTCTACATTATCAATCAACAGAAAGAATATCGTACTGTAAGGTACAACAGTATCGTACACCATATATTCGATTGGTCATGTATTAGCGTCCCAGAATGCATTAGATTGGCACCATCATTAAAATGATTGAAGAAGTCAATTATATCGACCTTCCCTCTACAAACAGAAATTATTTAATTATGGATCTAAAATGGGGAATACCCTTCATACCCGATAACATTGCGTTTTTCACGGTTGAATGTCACCATTTTCAAGCTAAGTATGGCTTCAAATCCTTGTATCAGCGGGCGATTCGCATGATGATGATGATGGTTGAAGTTTACCAGCCTGCTACCGTCAGGTGATATCGGCTGTTTAAGTCTTGGTAGATGAGTTGATGATGGTGGTCCGGGCGGTGCCGGGGCGTAGTTGGGGAAGGGGTAGGGTCATCGCCTTTCGAGTGAACATTGCAAGAATACATGTCATGTCATACACTGCTGAGTTTTGTTGAGTTCTTTTTTTGTCTTTCTCTCTCTTTTGTTTGTATGTTTGCCTGTTTTTGTTTTGTCTGTTTTTTTTTATTTTGTTGTTTTTTTTGTTTGTTTTTTCTTTTGTTTGTTTGTTTGTTTTTTTCCTTTTTTCTTTTCACGTTGTTTTTAGGCCGTGGTGTTGGCGTCCATACGCCTGCCTGTTATTTCGTTTGTTTGTTTGTTTTGTTTTTTGTTCTTTTTTCCTCTTTTTACACATCATAGGTAGAGTTGGGAAAGAGTGGTAGGGGGGATTGTTCGGATTTTGTTTGTTCGGATGCTGTTTAGTGTCGGGTGGTTTTGGTGCGCGTTTTGGATTTCTTGGTAGTTGTGGTGTCTGGTTTGTTGGTAGATGTAGCGTTTGGTTTGTTGGTTGCTCTTGTTGTCGGTGCTTGGGTGGTCTGAGGGGTGTTATCTGAGGTGTCTGAGCCAATGCATTCGTCGTCGGAGTCTGTGATTGGTCCATAATTGTTAGGGTGCTTTTTGCGTCGAGTGAGTGGTGCTGGTGGTACTTCGGGTGTTTCTGGTGGGTATGGTAGGAGTGATAATTTGAGTGCTTCACGGTGTGGTATGGGCGGTGGGATGGGGGATGGTGCCAGTGCTTGTGTCGTGCTCTGTGTTGTGGGTTGTGGTCTGATGACTATTATCGGGTCTGTCTGAGTCTTCCTGGAGCAGTCGGTTGGGCCTAGTGGGGTAGCCGTATATAATGTGTGCGTTTGTGTGGACGGCTCTTGGTGGCGAAGGGGTTGAGCGGGCTGCGACGGATACTGTTCGGCGGCCCACGCCCTTGCCCGGGACGGTTCCCAGCCCTCTAAGTGGATGAGTCGGAGGATGTCTTTCTCCTTCCTCCACCGAGGGCAGGCCCCGTCCCGGGAGCCGTGGTCGCCGTCGCAACCGACACATCGCCGCGTTTCGCTGTTGCAGGTGTTGGTGTGGTGTGGGCCGGCACAGTGGGCGCATGTGGGGTTTGTGTGCTTGCAGGCCCCCCTCGTGTGGCCGTATTCTTGACAGAAGGAGCAGCGTCGAGGGAGGGGTGCGCGTGATGTTACTTTGTAGGTGATGTAACCTGCTTTGACGTGTGTGGGTTGCTGTTTGGAGGTGAAAGTCAGGATGAGAATGTGTGTGTTTGGTTTGTTTTGTGGGGCGGGGGCGGTAGACCGATGAGATCCCCTAGCTCGCAAATCTGTGAGCCAGTATCTCCTCGGTCATGTAGGCCAGCTCCTATGCATGTATGATTCCCTGAGAGGTGTTGCGGTGTCGGTCTAGTGATATCCTGACCCTTTCTCCTACCAGCCATTGGATGCGTTTTAATATGTCGGCGTCTTTGGTGTTCCAGGACTGAATCAAGAGCTGCCCCGATTTTAGGTGGTGTGCGTGTAGGGGCGTTCCTGTCTCACGGGTGATCTGGGTTTCTACTAGCCATGGATCAAGGGAGGCCATGGGATGACCATCTAGCCGACGGCAGAGGAGAAAATCCCCCGTCGGAGTTTTGGGTGTGGTGTTGGTGTTCATGATGAGTTGTTGTGTTTGGTGTGGGTCTTGGGGTTTGGCTTCGGGGTAGGAAACGAGAGGTATACACTTCTTACAGTTTCGGCGGTATGTGGGGGAGGGGAGGGTGGGGGCTAGCATCGGCACCGCCGGACCAACCTGTAGCTGGAGTTAGAGATGGTTGAGCGGCGGTCGGAAGAGTAGAGGCACAGAAGCACTGCTGGGGCAGGCTAGAAGTTGGTGATGAAGAGCAGCTAGAAGTCGGTAGTGCAGGGGTAGTCGAATTGGTGGCAGGCTGGTCGGGCGTGTTGGAGTCGCTTGGGTTGGGTGGCCAAAAGGCGTCGACCAGTCTTCTGGGTGGTCGTTGTGATGGTCAGCTGGCGTTGGCGCGGCTTGCTTAGCACGCCTCACGCCTTCGGCGCCACCGGGCTTTTGTTGTCCCCGCGGTGCTACGGATGCGAGCACGTTGGTGGTGGCCCTTATGTGGTGCCAGCGGCGTCGAAGCCTTTGGTGGTGTCGGCTTCGCTGCGGTCTGTGACCAACTGGCCAGTCTTGGTTTTGGTTCGAGAGGTTTTATGTCTCGTTTGTTTGCTTGTCTCTCGTGGTTGCTGTGAATCGTGTGGTGTGCGATCCGCAAAAGTATCGAGTACTTTCTATTTGAAGGTAGCCAATGTGGTCTCGAAAGGCGCGTTCGCTATGATAATATGTCGACGACACTTAACCTGGATTTCTCGATATTATAGTCCGTCACAAGAAGCGAAATTTGCTAAACAGCAAATATCGAGATGAACATTCTGGATGCAGAGCAGCTCCAGACTTCCAAAGGTTCATAAGAAACACAGGACGGGTAATGTAAATCATTGGTCGAAAACAAATTTACGTAAATGTCATTATTTAGCTAACTGCGGGCAGAGTTCAGTGGGCCGAGCTGTAGCGGTTGAGCGGCACGTGGGCCACGCGGGCGTTCGCTCGATGGGCGACGTTCGATGAATGGCTAATGTTTCTTCCCTTCAACCGAAAATCTGTCCGAAGGTTCGATCCGGTGCCTCGATTTAAGCTGTTTACCTTTGTTCGAGGCCAAAATCGCTGTTACAGCCAATGTCTTTAGCCCTGATAGCCGATGTTCTAGTTGATGATGTTGTTGTTTGTCTCACTGTGTAAGCCCCAGATGTGCACCAATATCGCTTTTGTAGCGAGCGTGAGCGCCACTTGGTGTGCGGTCCATAGTTGGTGCCCGGTGGGGAGCGCCGTGTATGTGAGCCCCGGGTGTGTGCGCCCAAGTGCTGAAGCTTGGCTCACCTACGCTGCGCCCCGGTATTTGTCTGGGGGACACCCAAGTGATGGAGCTGGGCCCACCCATACGGCGCCTCTGTATTTGTCTGGGGGACGCCCAGGTGATGGAGCTGGGCCCACCCATACGGCGCCTCTGTATTTGTCTGGGGGACGCCCAGGTGATGGAGCTGGGCCCACCCATACGGCGCCTCTGTATTTGTCTGGGGGACGCCCAGGTGATGGAGCTGGGCCCACCCATACGGCGCCTCTGTATTTGTCTGGGGGACGCCCAGGTGATGGAGCTGGGCCCACCCATGCGTCGCCCCGGTATTTGTCTGGATGACGTCAAGGTATTTTTGTGGGCATTTGACCTCCATTTACTTTCATTTACAGCCGCTACGACAGAGGTGGCGACACTAAGTAGTTGTGGTGGCTCGGACAGTGAAAGGAGAACAAATCAGTACAAGAAACACAGCGGGAGATTGAGCGATGTCCCGTTTGGCTGCATGGGAGCTTACTGCTTATGTTTTCAATGATGGAGACAAGCAGTGGTGATTATACCACTTAGCATGCAAATCACCTGCCGCTATCATCCTCCGAACATTATTAGCTTCTGCAATTGGGTCGCGGAGAAAAACCTGCCTTTGATACACCTTTGGCGCTTCACCCATGGCCCACGAACTCCCATTGAATCAATGTCTAGGATGTGTTCATTAACAGGAGTAGAGCTCAAAACTTTAGAATATTTGGGAAAATCGTTCATCCGATAATCGGACAACTTTATGCGGATTATACCGAATGACGATTTTCCCCTCCATGAGTATCATTTGTCGGATAATTATCAAAAACGTATAACGCTATCCCTGCTGATAAACACAAGTCTCCACTCAGTGCCACTTAGTGGAGTTCCGTAAAGCCATGCGAATAGGACCTTTGGCTCTCAATGAGGAATAAGAAACAATAAGTCTGACCATGATCGCTTCTCAGCAAGGTCAAGGAGCATAAGATGATAATGCAATGAGCGCAATGCCTGTGATATTCTAGATTCATGGTTTCGTTGTGCACTAACCCTTAATATTGCTATTAATTTGCAGCATCGTAGATGGGAATTCTTTCTGTCCACCTTTATGCCTTTACTGGCGTATGACATGCGCTCAACGATGAAGTCTGCAACTTAGATTTTCAATTCTGGTACAAATATCTTGCAATGTTTTAATTGGAGCTTCCATCAAGCGATAAATATTGTATTAAAACCGCATATAGGTGCCCCGCTAGCATAGCTTTGTGGTAGCAGCGGTTTCGACTAGACATAGCCATTATCGAGGTTATCGTTCAGTCGCGTGAGAATCATGAGTAATCATTGAGGATATCTCCTGATTATCATCAATTATCATGTCGCTTTCGAACACAACCGTTCCACTCTGTCTTGCCGTCTTGTACACCACTAATTGTTGCGGTGCAGAATCGTGTCACTTTCCTTCGTCGGGGGATCTGTCGCAGCCGAGCGATGATGGCACCTGGACCACGTCCCACAAACACACAATCCTTTACAATTCGACCAACATACGAATCTGTGTCGTCGATTCCCGGGACCGGACGCGGCTGGAAGCTCCGTGCGCGTGACCACAGTGCACAGCTGCACTGTGCGCTTGTGGGCCGCTGTATCCTACCAGGCGATGATCATGCGGTGTTCCGAAACGGAGTAGTGCGAACTTGTGGGGGCGGGGTCCTGGGGAACGTCTGCAGGGGTCGCGAGGGGTAGCACCATCGGACTTAAAACTCCAGAGAGACTGTGGTCTCGATGCTCCGCTGCGGCTGATGTCACCGTCAGTGACATCAGCCGCATCAGCAGCATCAGCTGGTGCAGCGGGTGTCATGGCTGTTTGGGGTACGTTCGGGCAGTGACGTATGGCTGGTAGCATTGGCGGTTTTCCTGAGATGTGCAGGCTGTCGAGACTCCTGAGGTGGTGCAGCTTGTCACCACTCATGGACGGCGCAGGCCCTCACCGCTCTTGAGGTGGTGCAGATTTCTACCATTCCTGGATGGCACAGAGCCTCGATTCGACCTTGTCTGCAGCCTGTGCCGTTCACAGCATCTTTATGATGCAGCTCGCACTAGTTCTTTGTTGCAGCTCACAGTAGCGCTTTATTGCAGTGCAGACTAGCTATTTCGGGCGTCCCTGAGAAGCTTTCAAGTGACCCTCATCATTAGGCCTTGATACGTTTTACTACGTTTGTCACCATGCAGAATCCAAACTGTTGCAAACTACAATAGCTCCATGTTGCAGTTGATTATCTCTGCATTGCAACTCAGACTAGCTCGCCGTTGCAGCTCACACCATTTCTCTCTTTTGCAGCTCGAGTGTACACTGGCGGCCTGGGACCGGAAGGAGACTCGAGTCGGTAAGCTGCTGATGACGTCCACATCGGATGTGGAGACGCGTCCTCCCCGACCGCCCCGACCCGACCTTGACCCCGGCCGTGCGGGCAAAACACGGCACGCTCGCAAATGCCATCGCTCAGCGGGACCGGGCCGACTCGATCATCTCGCGTCGGCTTTCCAACGCGGCAAAACACGCCGACCCGCCGCTGCGGAGAGATCGCGCCGCGGCGCGCGCGCAAAACCGCCGGTTTCGCCGCCGCGCCGCCCGTGTCGTGTCGGCCCGACGGCCGGCGGGAGGTCTGATTGGCACCCCGCGCCGACCACTGGTGGCTGCGGTCGGTCGTGCGTGTCATCGGCCACCCAGCGGCGTCGGCGTGTGTGCCGGCGGAGTCGTGACGTGACGGGACCGGCGGAGCCGCCTGAGCCCCGCGGCACTGGCGCGGGGCTCAGGGACGACTACATTGTGGAGCAAGCAGCTAGGAATGTGGCGGGCGTCCCTGAGAAGCTTTCAAGTGATCTTGATCCTAAGGCCTTGAGAAGTTGTACTACGTGTGCCACCATGCAGAGTTTCGGGTCCCCAGTCCTCCAATTTGTGATGGTCCCTCATCGCCCCGTGCTGGAAATGGGGGAGGATGGGGGGGGGGGGCGAAACAGGGAGGTTTACAAAGTCATCTAAATTGAATATTCGAGTGGTTTTCGTTATGTTATCGTAGTGTCATCTGGAAGTGAAAGTCGTTCTATTTCAATAGTCGAGTTTCCCTTCACCAGATATGCTGTCCAATATGGTCGGCGTCCCTGGCCATGCTTCCTGTAATGATTCCAGTGCTGGAATCATTTGCGAGTGCTCACTCGCAAAAGCTGCGGTTTCTGTTCGCTGCACAGCTACACTTTATCGTGATTGCCACCACTATTTGCGAGTGCTCACTCGCAAAAGCTGCGGTTTCTGTTCGCTGCACAGCTACACTTTATCGTGATTGCCACCACTATTTGCGAGTGCTCACTCGCAAAAGCTGCGGTTTCTGTTCGCTGCACAGCTACACTTTATCGTGATTGCCACCACTATTTGCGAGTGCTCACTCGCAAAAGCTGCGGTTTCTGTTCGCTGCACAGCTACACTTTATCGTGATTGCCACCACCATTTGCGAGTGCTCTCTCGCAAAAGCTGCGGTTTCTGTTCGCTGCACAGCTACACTTTATCGTGATTGCCACCACTATTTGCGAGTGCTCACTCGCAAAAGCTGCGGTTTCTGTTCGCTGCACAGCTACACTTTATCGTGATTGCCACCACTATTTGCGAGTGCTCTCTCGCAAAAGCTGCGGTTTCTGTTCGCTGCACAGCTACACTTTATCGTGATTGCCACCACTATTTGCGAGTGCTCACTCGCAAAAGCTGCGGTTTCTGTTCGCTGCACAGCTACACTTTATCGTGATTGCCACCACTAAGTAGCCAGCTCCTCACTGATCACATCACATCTACTAACTAACCTACGTGCCATGAATTGTTTGCCTATCCTGTGCGCGACATTACTACGGCCGGTTTTCTATCGCACACCGAAGCTACCGGCATTTAATGTTTTGCAAGCGCTTGATTGAGGACGGTGATTACGCTGTGCTAATTTCTTGCGACACTGCGGTGGATGTATTGTCGAACAGTGGACAAGGCTCCGTAGGTATGCGAGTGCTACGACAGCGGGGCGCCACGTTCCACTGATCGATGGATGCCGAGGTCAGGACCAGTGTACGCGTTGGCGGGCGGCGGTGCGGCTGGACGAGACCTGTGCACGGTGTCTTCACAGGTGATCGTACTCAGTGGTGACTGGCGACCCCCGGCACAATTTGCCACGTGCTATCGCATTGCTGGGCTCTTTCGTCTTGAGGTTTTGCGCCTGTCAGGGGGAAAATCGAAGGGAAGGCGATTGGGACAATTGTCCTCTCTTGTGAATCCGAAGGCGACTTTGAATGGACTTCCATGGGGCATCTGAAGGATCATTCGTTGGGCGAGAGCATTGATTCATCAAAATCATTGTGGAGGGGGGGGGAGGGGCACCCAATTCATGGAGGAAATTGGCGGGACCAAATGGACTGAGGCCCCACTCTACAGGGTCCCATATTAAAAATGCAAGTTATTGGGGAGGGGAAACGAGCATGGGAATGGGAAGCAAGTCATCCTCAAAAGTATAAAAATGACACCCATGTCGTTGAGCTTCCTTAGACGGGACCCTAGATGGAGACCCCTAGAAGTGGAACCTTCAATGGCGCCTTCATAGAGACCCGACCAAGCACTCGTCAGCCCCAGATGAAGCCTTCGTAGGACCCTGATGCATTCCCTTCCCCTAGCAACGAATGTTCAGCTGAAGGCGTCCCTCCAGGGACTTTCGCAATGGTGTCCCTCCGAAGCAATGGCGCCTCTTCATACGAGTGCCCGCACGGACATTTTGTGGATCCACTCCTGGATGGCGGTGCGAACACAATCTGTAAGTAGTGCACAGCCAGCCATGGGGGGTACGCGGGACTTTTGGAATCTGTGGGGTAGAAACGAGTGTTGGACAGCTGTGCGCCGCCTCTGGCAGTTTCGATCAGCAGATGTTGTGAGTCACACCTGCAGAGGTGTGAGTCCGCCGACGAGCACCCTCCCGCACTGGCACTGGCGTATATAGGGGGGGGGGGGGGGGGGTATTGGGCCATGCCCCTCCACCCTGGGCGCCGGAGGTGCCACTGCTGAAAAGGCCAGTTACTGGCCAATAGGGTGCCGAAGGCGCCCTATTGGCCTACAAGTTTTGTCCCCAAGGCTTGGATGGGTGGGAGGGATGAGAGGGATGAGGGATGTCCCAGGCCTAAAAATGTCCGTTACGAAGGTCTGACAGTGTGCACTGTGGGTCTACACTACGTCTTCAAGGCCTGAAATTGACACTCAGCCGAAATAAAACGAAACACTCAGCTGTCACTTTAGTTCATATGTCGGAATATGATTAACACGAACTCAGCGTCTTGTCATTCCAGACTCTTCCATAATGATATCGAAAATTGTGCTCTGCATCTTGCCTAAGAACGAAGAAGAATATATATTACTGCACGGTGCTGGGAAAGGAATTTTGATGTCGAGTTCTAAAGAACACTGCATGAGACCGAAGGTCGAGTGCAAATTTTTTTTAGCGAGACGACAAAATTCCTTTCCCAGCGCAGGTTCAGTAAGGTATTTTTCATACCGTTGTTTGCTTAACTCAATTGATGAAATATTTAGTCGGCTCATCACTGCACTGCTTAAGACTCAACACAAAGTTATGACATATACAAATAGCATGCAGGAATGGATGAGGTAGCGCAAGATGTAATTAAATACGTAATGTAATTGAAACGCTTTACTGGAGGATGCGGAGCGAGAGTGCAGAATAGCATTTTTCCACTCTTATTCTTCATCCTAGAAAAGCATTTCACACCAAATGGTATTTTGACGGTATGGGAAATGCATTATGCGCTCTACAAATATGTCTGGTAAAACATCACTCAATTAGAATATTCGACTTGCTCCCCCTGGCCGATTTCTAAAGACGCCCCTGGGAGCCGGCCGCCCCGGCGGACCGCGTCATGACGTCTTCGACAGGCTATCAGCCGTTGTCGACCGTCATCAGCGCCACCATTGCCGCGCTAACGCCGTCACGGCCAGATGCGGCGATTCGACGCGTCGTCGCCGACCCAGATGTCCGGTCCACGATCGACGCCCGGCGGCGGGGGCAGCGCCCGCGGCCGCTGTTTGTGTGCCACGCGCGCTGACGTCACGCGCGCCGACGCCAATCGCGCGCGCCGACGCCGATCGAGAAAGTGGCGGGAAACGACGTCGGCGCGTTCTCACACGGGAAGCAATTGGTAATTGGCGGCCGCTGCGGGTGTCGGCGGCGGCGCGTCGCAGTCGCGTGACGCGCGTCGTCACGGAGCGGCGCTCGTGACGCCGTCGTGGCGCTGGTGACACGGAGGCGTGGCGGCGCCGTCTGGCGGTCACGGCGCGGGCCGGCCAGGTGCGCGGGGGATCTCGCAGAACAAGCACCGCCCGAGCGGGTGTTGGCAGGGCGGAGGCGGAGGCAGTTGGCAGGGCGGAGGCGGTCCGGCCGCAGCGTCGTGACGCTGCACGAGGCGGGAGCGCGTGGACTGCTGTGGTGGTGTGGTATTGACGGTATTGTGGTATTGTGGCGGTGCCCTGGACTGCCCTGGACTGCCCTGGACTGCCCTGGACTACGCTGGACTGCCCTGGACTGCTCTGGGCTGCCCTGTGTTGACCCGAACGGTGACGGTGCGGCCGGCGCTCTCTAACCGACCGGAAGCGACTCTCGTCAACTCCACGCACGACGGCGTTGATCTCGGCGTCCTGGAACAGTTCAGCACGAGAGCCGGGCCAGTGGATCCGCGGTTCGGCGGATCGGCAGAAGGCTGCGGTGTCTGCAGCGGATGCTGGGGCGGTGACGTGCCACCGCTGCCCACCCAATACGACAGTTCCACGTGAGCCGAAGCGCGGGGCTTAGGACTTCCCCGTTGTGAAGGCCTGGAGCTCTAGGACCGCGTGACTGTTGAACTGAGAAGATCTGGAGCAACATCGAAGGATGGTATCGAGGTTGTCTTTGATCATCAGAAAATAGCCGCATGAACGTGGACGTGTAAAGTCGCGGCTATGGTGGCATGACATTGCGACTGAGGTGGCCTGGCGTCAGGGAACAGGACTGAGGTGCTCCAAGCCCCCGAAGCAGGGCAGCGTAGCCGAACAATTTGACATTGCGCGTGGAGGGCAGCGTGGGCGAAGGAAAACGACCAGCTGAATATCAGAACTCGGTTGGGAGACACCGACCTTTTCCCGAGCACTGACCCGGCACCAAGATGGGCACGTTTACCGACATGAGCGCCGGCGGCTGTTTTGGTGAGTTTGACCCCGTGACAGGTCACCGACCGAACATCCGCGTCCAACAGAATCTGCTCCATCAGCGCACAGCCAAACTGACGCCTGATGCAATAACGCTACATTCCCGAGCTGCAGAAAAGTCACGCAGCGAGTGACTTCTCCATGACAGTAGTTGGCACACCCAACTGCCGTTTGACATAACAATGTGGCCGCCAGCACGTGGTCGTGCCGTCTAGCAGCAAACGTCTCGTGTGGTCCACACTGGGAATGTCGCGCTTCGACTGCATCCAGGTGTCTCGTATCGCCACGGCCAGCGTGTGTGGTACCGCAAATTATGTATCGAATGCAAACTCGCCTACGTTTCATCATTTCGTTAACGACGGAGTGCAGGGGACTGAGCTGGAGCGGCGTACATCGCATGACGTGTGGTGCGTGGGCCACGTGGGCGTTGACTCGAATTGCGACGTTCGAGGAATTCATAATGTGTTTCTTCAACCTCCAACTGTTCAACCGCGCAATTATGCGATGATTCGGCTGGTGCCCCGTTTTCAGCTGTTTGGTTGTGTGCCAGGACAAAATCGCTGTTTAAATCAATGTCTAGCCCTAATTGACGATTGTAGCTGTTGTTGTTGAGGGTTATTGTTTGGCACACTACTGTGCAAATGTAAGCCCCGTCACTCACTGTGACCCCACCCACTGTGACCCCCGTTATGACCCATAGTGCCCAAATCGTGACACCACAATAACCCCCGCAATAGCCTTGCCATTGCCACCCTGCACCATTACTGCGACATAACCGTGGTTTACCTGACATGACTGCTCTCAACAGGTGGTCTCTTCTCCAAGCAGCTGCTGGCCCAGTACGAGGATTACAAGGAGTTCTATGCTCGCGCCAGGGAGTAAGTACTCGGGGCATTGTGGAACAACCGCGATTGTGTAGACCGAAGGTTATTGCTGGTTTGGCAACTAAATAGGAAAGTAAGCAACCTTATGCTCATGATAATGCAAACAAGAAGACATTTCCAGCGAAAGCAATGTATTTCGGCTCAGAACCTTTGTCAACCGTGATGTATCTGAAGTCGCAAGCAGGCGCAATTCCTGGAACATTTATCGGGCAACACCTTGAACATTTAGCGACAATTACCTGTAAGATTTAGCGGGCAATACCTGGAACATCTAGCGGGCAATTCCAGGAACATTTAGCAGGGATACCTGGAGCTTTTAACGCGCAATACCTGAAACATTTAGCTGAATTCCAACCCAACCTGGAACATTTAGCGGGCAATGTGGAACATTTTACAAGCTATTTTATGTTTTTGAAAACGGTTCCGAGTTCCGGCAACAAATAACACCCGCATAATATACACATACAATATTTCGACATATCGAATAATGTACGCTGACTTCAGGAGCAAATGTAAAACCTACACTGAGCATATGGTTAACACTAAAATTATTCGACAAGTGGATGCGACACAGGCAACGAAACTGTGTCATATAATTGTAGGCTTGTACTGGTGTTCGCCGTGCGGTTATATGCACGTGTGGATGTGGGTGGGATTGTTCGCACCAGCGTATCCATATCCAATGGAGGAGGGCGTGCATATGGCGTTGGTGGGCCAGTATGCACGTATTTGCGTATGTCGCTTTCAGTGGATTGTGCGGAATAATTGCAGTAGCCGCCCAGACGGAGTTCCAGTCAGATTGCGAGTCAGACTCCAGAGTATCACCTGGAATGCCAGTCGGTCGCGATAGTGTGACCTGGACTGCCAGTCATACTTCAGGGTGTGACCTGGACTGCCAGTCAGTCTCCATAGTATGACCTGAACTGCCAGTCAGACTCCAGAGTATGACCTGGACTGCCAGAGTCAGTCTCCGGGTCTGGAATGTAATCTGGACTTCCAGTCATTCTCCGGATCTGAAGTGTAACCTGGACACTAAAGTGTTATCAAATAATCTGCTAGCAAACTACTGACACACACACACACACACACACACACACACACACACACACACACACACACACACACACACACACACACACACACACACACACACACACACACACACACACACACACACACACACACACACACACACACACACACACACACACACACACAACATACACACACACATACACACACACACATACACACACACACACATATACACATACATATATATATATATATATATATTTGTTTATATATATGCTACATATAGCATCCCGTTGTTCCGATATATTATATGGTGTAAAAACAAAATAAATCTAACCACGCTGACTTTGCCAAACACAAGACGCAATGGCAGTTGGCCGCCATGCAGGATTGTGTACAGTGGATTTTGTTAGCTTTCACCGGTGGCGCACGGCCGCGGCCGCGCGCCACTTGTCGCAGTGGGCCGCGCCACGCTCCATTTCTGCCATCATTAGTCGACAACCGAGTGATTGTCTCACGTGCGCCGATTTGGGCCTCGTTTTTATGTGCTTGCCGTGCGCGTCCGCACCGCCGCGCTGGAGGGGAGAGAGAGAGAGAGAGAGAGAGAGAGAGAGAGAGAGAGAGAGAGAGAGAGAGAGAGAGAGAGAGAGAGAGAGAGACTAGAGACAGAGACAGAGACAGAGACAGAGACAGAGATAGAGACAGAGATAGAGACAGAGACATAGACAGAGATAGAGACATAGATAGAGACAGAGACAGAGACAGAGACAGAGACAGAGATAGAGACAGAGACAGAGACAGAGACAGAGACAGAGACAGAGACAGAGATAGAGACAGAGACAGAGACAGAGACAGAGACAGAGACAGAGACAGAGACAGAGACAGAGACAGAGACAGAGACAGAGACAGAGACAGAGACAGAGATAGAGATAGAGAGCGAGAGAGCCGTGGAGCCGACTGGCGCACTCTGGTGCCCGTGCTGGAGTCGGTGACCTGACAGGTAGGTTACCGACTCACACCAGGTCGGTTATCGGTGCCAACCCGATCGACGCCGCCCGCTGACAGCCTGTGTGAAATGGCAGCTCAGTTCGGCGGCTTGGCGTCAAGTGCGATCCGTTGTTAGGTGGTGACTTGACTGATCTGGTGTGGTGACTGATTTGATGTGGCTGATCCATTGTGGTGGCTCATCTGATGTGACTGATCTGATGTGACTGATCTGATGTCACTGATCTGATATGACTGATATGATGTGACTGACCTGATGTGACTGGTCTGATGTGACTGATCTGATGTGACTGATCTGAAGTGGCAGGTCTGGTTTGTGACTGATCTGGTGTGGTGACCGATCTAACATGACTGATCCGGTGTGGTGGCTAATCTGATGTGACTGATCTGATGTGACCGATCTGACGTGACTAATCCTGTGTGGTGACTGATCTGACGTGACTGATCCGGTGTGGTGGCTGATCTGACGTGACTGATCTGATGTGACCGATCTGACGTGACTGATCCTGTGTGGTGACTGATCTGACGTCATTCGTCTGGTGCGGTGGCTGATCTGGCGTGACAGATCCGATGTCGCTGATCTGACGTCGTTGATCTGGTGTGGTGACTGATCTGGTGTGGTGACTGATCCGGTGTGGTGACTGATCCGGTGTGGCGGCCGATCTGACGTGCCTGATGTGGTGATTACTCTGACGTAACTGACGGGGTGTGCTTGTCTGGGTGGCGTGTGTCGGGAAGTTGCCAGGAGGAACTGGCACTGGCATACGGGTGGCGGGGAGCCGGTGTGATCCGGTGGGTGGCGAGCCATGGAGGAAGGAGGAACTGGCACTGGCATACGGGTGGCGGGGAGCCGGTGTGATCCGGTGGGTGGCGAGCCATGCTTTCACCGTTGTGGCAGTGTTTGCCTTCGGCAACATTTGCGGCGCTTGGTAGCGTTTGTGGTGATCAGTAAACATGTGTGAGTTGAATGCAGTTGACTGGGGTCGTGTGTGCTGGACGAGCAGGTAACTCGCTGAACTTGTTGGCACCTGCGACGTTCTCGGCACATCCTTCCAGTGGCGGAGCTAAGACGTTATATCTACAAAGGGGCACTAGGGTTCTGGCTACCTGAAGATACTTTTTTTTATGGTGGTGATACTGGTGGACCGGGTGGGGAGGGATCGCTGATGATCTCTCACGTGTGTTCGAATTGTTATCTTTCTCGGGAAAGCCTAGTGAGTTAGGCAAATTTCGGTCGAACCTAAAGCACAGCATATACATGGGGTTGCTATAGCCCCATACCCTCCCCATAAATTGCCCGATTTGCTGTTGTGCTTTATTCAGAGCCGTTCTAAGATTTACCCTGGTCAACTGGGAACAGCTGTCGACCAAAAGTGAACCTGAACTATGTGCCACAAACAGCGCACGATCGGACACTCCCGACCTAACAGCAGCCACAAGCACCGGGCTTTAATCCCAACAGATGACACCGTTATCCGTCACAGGCGCGCATCGATTAGCTCGTGCTTGTATTGAGCAATCAGCCGATCAGTCTTGCGCGGGCCTGCTAATCGGTTCGGTCGGGTGCGCCCGTCACAGTCGAATCGGCCGCTGGTCAACGATTGCAGCATCGCATCGACGTGATCTCACGTGCACGTCCTTTGTTGTCTCGCTCTCGCTTTTTCACGTGACCGCTAATCAATCAGTCAAATGGTGACGGCGAACAAAAAGCAGCCGTCGGTTCCATCACGTGTGGTGGACATCAAACGCGGCGCGTCCGTGTCCGGCGGGATGTCTCGTGTCCGGCCGCCACATGTCCCGCTCCACGTACCAGCCGGACATCCGACGGCCACATCAGCGCCGACCAGGCTTTTGCAGGGAAGGAGAGAGAGAGAGGGTAAGAGAGAGGGATAGGGAGAGATATAGAGAGAGAGAGGATGGGGAGAGAGAGAGAGAGAGAGAGAGAGAGAGAGAGAGAGAGAGAGAGAGAGAGAGAGAGAGAGAGAGAGAGAGAGAGAGAGAGAGAGAGAGAGAGAGAGGGGGGAGGGAGATAGAGATAGAGATCGGGAGGTTTTGGAAGATCCAGGATCTGAAAGAGCTTCATGTAGGATCCTGCAAGCTTCAGAGTCGATGTTTAGCCCATATCCGTATGAGCATTCAACCTTATTACGGCACGTATAAATGCGTGCACATAATAAGATTGCAAACTTATCTTTAGGCGTGAAATGTCGAGGATCTAGACTTTAGTTTATCGAAATATTCGTATTGTTCCAAGATTCAAACTATTTTGCAAAGAATTCTTCGGTATCTTGGATCACTTGGTATGATTCTGTAGCATGTGTGGTTGAACTAAACGAATGTTAAAGTAATTGAAGGAAAGTAGCATGCAATCTGAGGTTTTTCAATATTCCTTCCTTTTCTGTGTGTAAAAATGTTCGGCGGTTTATTTGATATACCCTGTGGCACCTATTGTACCCACCACATATGAGACTGTGCGTATTTATATTTTAAAACGATACCACCGAAAGAAGTCACGGGTTTCCCTTAGTATTCTCGCTAAGAGTAGGATATGGACTCATCTCCCTTCGGGACTCGAGTGAGAAGCGGAGAAATACTAGATCGGCCTGAAAAAATGACTAAGAGTCCAAACAGGGTTCGGACATGCCTTGGACGGGTCACGAGTGATCTGGGTGATAATATGATCTGAGGAGTGACGCAGCCAGGATTTCTTAAGGGGCCCGACCAAAAATAAACGTGATGAAATAGAAAAAGATTTCGGCGGGGGAAGCGCTCCGAAAATTTTGGGTTTTGCACGGTGAGCATTACAAAATTTCTTGTTTGATATAGTGTATTGCTTACCAGTGTTGCTAAGGAGGAGCGGGGGCATTGGTTGTGCGTCTGGATCTGAGGAATGATCTAAGCTGACCAATGCCGATTTATTACCTGACCAGTACTCGTATTCATGCTCAGTTTGCCTCAGCTGAATGCCAACCTAATCTAAAAACTAGCCTAACCTGACCAGTGACCTAACAGGTGATCTGACCGTTCACCCGATGACCCTCAGACTGCTGCGAGAGAAGCAGACCACGGACGAGGAGTTTGTCGAGTTCTGCAAGCTGCGGCGAGGAGCGGCCAAGCACACGCTCGATACTCTTCTCTACTTGCCGGTGAGTAGCGCTGCCCCCGTCCCCCGTCCTATTCCCCCGCAATCGTCGTGGCCGACCGGAGCATGCAGCCTCGGCAAGCGACCCCAGTGGAACTCAGTTGTCCACACTCTGAAGAAGTCATGGCTGCTCGTCTGCTCAACCGATGAAGTCTTACTAATCATCCATGAAAGCAAGATCTTATCCGCAATCTTCTATTCTGATGTGTTTTCTGTTTTGTCAGACTGATCTATATTGCATGGAAGGCTCACATATAGTGGCAATTTTATCCGCCTGACGTACCATACTGGAGGCATGTGTTCGCTGAACCTCTAGTGAAAGGCTATGCGACTGCTAGTTCGGCTGCCGTTCGCCAGGTGGTGTCGCGAGCACAGTTACGGCGTCCAGAGAGAAACAGACGCGGGTATAGTTGTCCCCAGTATGTGCCTTGTTCAGACCGTGTATAACCACATAGTGGGTGGCGGCTTAAGTTGCGATGACACCGCGATGTTCGGCCTTAGAGCCTAAGTCTTGTCGTATCGAAGCAGGCGATCAGCCGTGTCGTCTTGCTCAACGACAATGTCCACAGTTCCTGTCTGCCGCCGATAGCGTTTGATGCGCCCGGCGGTGAACTACACGGACACTGACACGAATGGCGGAGTCTTTGCCCAAAGCATTAGCGAATGTCTAAAGTTGTGTGGGAGCACCAAAACAGTCGAAAAAAATGTTAAATTGGCTCCAGTATCGACACGAAATTTTGTTTTCTGACTGCGACCAATGATTTTGAGTACCCCGTGATGATTATTTTCTGTCGACTAAATAGGTTTTTTTTTTAGTGTCACAGCCTGCGATGCCTGAACTTAATTAATTTTGCATGCAAAAATAGTGCTCCGGAAAGTAGCCTATTTGTACCTGCCTTTTCCTTCTTTCCGCTATTAAAAAAAAAATAAGTTAGTCGTTATCATCAAGCTTCTCTTCAAGCTTAATAGCTACCGTTGCCCACTTCATCATTTTTGTTTGGTTAACAATAATACAAAACATGAATACCATCGAAAAGCATTCAACCTCCTCTGGGAGTCACGCAAGTAAGCAGTTCGCTCCATCCCTCTACAGCTGTTCTAGCTGTTACCTCAAGTCACATGCACACTTGTTATGCGGATCTCTTGGGGCACAGGGGATGCGTGCACATTTTATTTGAGAATGCAGCCGGCCATTATCTGCCTATAATCTGAATATGACAGCTGAACCAGTTCAGCTGCCTATAATCAGCGACATCTGGACAGTATTAACGTCAGCGCCATTGGGAGAAAAACAAATTACGGTTCACACACCATTATGATAAATAAAATAACCAAGGACGGAAATAACGCATTCCAGAGTTTAGTACGCATGTCCCGATTCCAACGATAATGGAATCTTTGGAACGCTTTCAGACGTTCCCATTCAGTGTTGCCAAAATAAAATAATTCCTAATATACACGCAAATACAGCATTGGAACTGGTTTGATCAGGGAAATACCGATCATTACCATCGATACGATTAGTGGAGCGCCGTTGGCGGCTCCATCTCAGTCGATGTTCCCGTGGCGATCAGGAGATCGAACCTACTACGGACCGGTTATCAAGTCTTCTCCGGAAAACATCCGACATCAATATGATTTGATACTGAATTATAATGTCAATTCAAGTTGATACTCGATTTGTTTTATGCGCACCTGGTGTACTCCCAACATTTCATTGGAATTAACTCAACAGTTTATGAACGCCCCTCTCAGGTTTTGCACACATAATGACCAACTCGTTGACAACTACTTTGTACCAGTTTTCAAGCAAATCTGAGAAGTTCGACGTTGCAGCTATTTGAAACACGAACGGCAATTTGAATGCAAAGATGAATATGCTGCCAGCTTGACCGATGCTACTGTTGATTTATACTCTAAACGCAGGAACTGGCGGTGGTATTGGCAACACGAGTTTCTGCGATCACTGATCACACGCAGCCTGGTCCTCAAGTTCGGTAAATTTCCACTTCGCAGCTGCACGCTCAGGCATTTCGGTGCTTAACAGTGCACTGTCGACACGTAGTGCAACGGATGGAAACATAACGCATTTCGGCGCCTAACAGTGCACTGTCGACACGTAGTGCAACGGATGGAAACACAACGCATTTCGGCGCCAAACGGTGCATTGTCGACACGTAGTGCTACGGATGGGAACACAACGCATTAAAAAAAGGAGACTAACGGTATTCACTTTAAAGGACATTGATAATCCAAATGTCAATGTGAGAGCAACTATGAACCTGATGGCCCTTTCGATATTTTCAAAATTATTTGATGTGTGGAATCATTGCAGATTATTCGGGGTATCATCATTTCGGGGTATCATTTGGGATCCATGTCTGTATTCCCGCCTCCCGGTGGCTGAAGCTCATGGGATGAGTAGATTTGACTATCGCACAGAGCTCAGCAACTGAGAGGGCTATTGCTGGCGCGAAGCAGATGACAGGCATTGAGTTTCTCCAAGGTGGTATCGGAAAGGTGGACAAGGTCATCCCAGATCAGTCGAGATCAACGTACCAATATCACTATTTTCTTAGAAACTATGATCTTCCCCAATCTGGCTTCAGTGGAAATAATTTCACTCATGCTGTAGAGTAGCTCACATCCCCAAGATGTGGTGGTAACATCATCGCAGATGCTGCAATAGTAGCACAACGAAATGCCGATGCTGTTCGATGTTCGATTATGGTAGAATTCGCCCGGTCAATCCGGGCGTTTAAGGGCGATATCCTTAACACGCGCCCTGGGGGGGGGGGGGGGCTCTGAAGATTACGCGCACAGGGGGGGCGGATTACGCCCTGCCTAAGATCTCGGCTCCTATTAAAGCTGGAGGAACGAAATTCGCAGGTATTGTGTGCAAATTTCATTACCTTAGGTCAATATCTTCTAGGTCAAATGAGGTCACATTTTCCAAAATTTTCTGTTTTGCGTGGCTTGGCTTGTCATTGTTATCGATCGCTGTGATTGTGTTTAAATGCTCAAAAATGGGCATCAATGATGTTTTGGACATTACTAATGATGCAATACAGATGCTAGATCCGACATTTGACCTCAGGTCACCTATATAGCAGCACTTTATCAGGTCAGTTACCTGTTCCAGTTACCGGAACCGGGCCGCCCACCCGACTGCTCCGTCGGGCAGCTCGACGCAATCGGCTTCGCGAAGAAAGGAGTGAAATATATGAATAAAGTATAGAAACGCAATGACAAACAGTAGTGCATTTATGACAACATTCCAGTTGACCAAGTTTGGTTCCATTAACCTGTCATGAACTTGACCTGACTTGACCTCGGTGACCTAACATGATCTTGAAACTATATAGCATTTCAATATACATCAAACAAGTCGCTAGTGTTGCCAAGAACACTTCCCCTTTGCAGATATACGGGAAGCGCATCAGCGCCGATTTTTGTGGTCTGGCGCTACGAAATTTGTTGACTTTAACTCGAAAAAATTTTTCGGCCGATGTCCATTGTTCTTACTTCAAACGACGCACCGGTTATTTCTAAGCAGGTACGCGAAAAATGCGTATATCGACCGGTAAAATCTGGAGTTATGTACGAAAAATCGGAGGGGTGGGCAGATTTCGCCCCCCCCCTCCTGTGCGCGTGTTAAAGGGTGTCATCGTTCCACTTTCCGTTTGTATGCCAAGTAATAAACATTGATGGAAAATAATACAAAAAGCTGCACCCTGTGCAATTAGTTATCGAGATCGCAAACGTGACCGGGCAGATATCTTCCTCCCCGTATTCCTCCACTGCGGCTGTTCCGGGTACCATGCACGGCCACTTTTCTTTCTGATAGACCATTGTCTGGCACATGTGTGCAATGTGATGCCAATGGAAACCTCACGAAATGTGGAGAAATGGGCTCCGCCCTCGTTGTGTGCGGCATGAACTTCCGTGAACTGTCGGCGGATCTCGCTCCCGCCATAACTACCACGTACGATCTCGCTCCCGCCATAACTACCACGTGCGATCATGCACGCCGCTGATGGGACGTGCCGGCCAGCTGAACGCCAAGGATAACCCGCCGCTCATGAGCGCTATTCAGGTGATTCGTCGTAATTGTGCGGTGTAGATGCAGCCGGCACGCATTCCAGCACTCATGTCATCATCTTCGAAGGGTCGTGTAAAGAGCCCTTGTTACGACTCAATTATCAGCGTAACCACCATGCAGTGTGTATTGTGATCCTCAGGGCACTCTGCGACCACAAAGCCCCCTCGCACACACACCCCGCTCTCGAGGTCTCGCGTTCGCAATAAATCTCAGACAGCCCCATTGTCAGGGCGGCCGCGGCGCGTTCGCCTGTCGACTACAATCATCCGCCGGTCCCCACAGGCGGCGGTGTCGGTCGTTCGCCGACGCGGCGACCGACCGACACCGCCGAGTCGGCAAAAACGCGCCGCTGATTGCCGCACTCGGTGGCCGGAACATGCTGGCTGGCGCCGCCGGCCGGCGACCGTCGTAGCGGGCGGCCATTCCGCGGCGCGGCCGACGCAGGCCCGGCCATTAGGTGTGCCCGGCGCCGGCGGGCTGTCGGAGCCGAGCGGCCTGCAGCAGGGCAGCGCGGCCGCCGCCGGCCACGCCCAGCCTTGAACATCTGTCGGCAGGCGGCAGCACCGGCGCGCGTCAGCCCGGCTGGTCTTACGCGGCATCTCCGGGCGGCTGGTGCACCTGGTGCACCTGGTCTGCCGGGCTGCCCGGGCTGCCTGAGTACTGACCGAGGTACGGATACCCCCGGCTGGTCTGCGCGTGGCACTGGTGCACAAACACTCTCGGACTGGAGCCAGAGCGCTATGTGAAACATCGCGGGAGTGAGAAGGCGAGGGCGGGGAGGGAGAGAGAGAGAGAGAGAGAGAGAGAGAGAGAGAGAGAGAGAGAGAGAGAGAGAGAGAGAGAGAGAGAGAGAGAGAGAGAGAGAGAGAGAGAGAGAAGAGCAGAGAGAGAGACAGAGACAGAGACAGAGACAGAGACAGAGACAGAGACAGAGACAGAGACAGAGACAGAGACAGAGACAGAGACAGAGACAGAGACAGAGACAGAGACAGAGACAGAGACAGAGACAGAGACAGAGACAGAGACAGAGACAGAGACAGAGACAGAGACAGAGACAGAGACAGAGACCGAGACAGAGACAGAGACAGAGACAGAGACAGAGACAGAGACAGAGACAGAGACAGAGACAGAGACAGAGACCGTGACCGTGACCGTGACCGTGACAGTGACGCGTGACCGAGACCGTGACCGTGACCGTGACCGTGACCGTGACCGTGACCGTGACCGTGACCGTGACCGTGACAGTGACAGTGACAGTGACAGTGACAGTGACAGTGACAGTGACAGACAGGGAGAGAAGGAAGAGGAGGAGTCGGGCGACCTTTTTGGCGCACGTCAGTCAGATTGACGAATTTGCCTGTCATGGCGTCATGCCGGCTTTCGACCAGACTACATTTTGCGCGTCAGGCTATCACTTTAATGAACCTCGCTGTCGGAAGCCTGCTATATATGGTGCCACGCACGCGCCACGCTGACTTCTGCTCCCGTTCAGCCGGCTTTCTTTTTCTTTTCCTCTTTCACTTCCTTACCGGGGATCGCTTGTACAGCACATGGCCTTCTTGTTGCTGTCGTTCCCTTTCTGCTCGTCATCGAAAGGTTCGCTTGGGATGCTTCTCGATGTGCATTCGCAGCCCAAGCGAATCCAATTCAAATTTTGATGTTTTGTGATCTGGAAGTATTGCTGAAACTCAAGAGACTCATGTGCTAGCCATCCTTCATATTAATCCACCCACGTCTTCCAACTGCAGGACGAGCATGCGACGTCCTCCATCCATCTTCCTGAGCTCTCCCCGTGGCCATCTGCCCATCTGAAATGCACTCTCAGATTGCCTTGAACGCAAGTTATGTTCCGCTCGCTCTATTCAGAGCCCATCGAATACTAATGGAACACCCACCGCCGAGCACCAGACAGTACACACCTGCCGCCCCGCTGTAATTACACACTGGTGAATGGGCTCGCTCGTCTAACTTTGACCTCGGCCGACGTACATTGGCTTGCCTTCACGTCAGCACCGGCTGGGATGTTCCCACGGTGGTGACGCGACCCGGGTTGACTCAGTTGAGGCAGGTCTCAGCCCGACTACCAGATCGGCGACTCCGGGCTGTTCCGAGGGCTCAGGCAGACTCGAGCAGGCGCCTATGAGACAGACAGCGGCCGGGCTACCGGAGCGGTGACTCTGAGCTGTCCTGAGGGCTCAGGCAGACTCGAACAGGTGGCTTTTGGACAGGCAGCGCCCGGGCTACCGGAGCGGTGACCCTGAGCTGTCCTGAGGGCTCAGGCAGATCCGAGCGAGCGCCTTCAGAACAGACAGCGGTCCGGCTGCCAGACTTCCCCGACGGAGCCTCCCGGGCTTCCCCGACGGTTCGTCGGCGATCCAGGGGTTCCCGACAGACTCCGGCGGGCCCCGGTGGTCGCTCTTAAGGCGGCGGTACGTGTATGGGCCGGGCGGGTGCAGCTCACATTCTCCGCAGCTGTGTCTCCGCCCGGTACGATGCGGGACAATGGCGGCCTGTCGCTCGGAGCCTCCCCCGAGCGGCCGCCCCGCTCAGTGGGCGGGTCGGCGGTCGTCCGTCTCGGCAGACGCCGTCCGTTCGCTCCAGTACGGCTGAGATATGCGTCTTGCACGGTAAATAGTAATTAGAGGCGGCGGCGGCGGTGCGGCGGGTGTGGACTTGTGCTGAGATGGCAGACCAGGGACCCGTCGCCCCGTCCGGACCACCGCGGGAGGCGCTCTTCGTGGCGACTCTGAAATGTCAGACCCGAAGGAATTTTATACGTGCAGGGATAAAGACACACCTAGGGGAAAGTGTGTTGAATGCTGTTTTTGTGAGGAGGTCGAGTTGACATGCGCTTCACAGACGGACGAGGATGACCAGAAGAAGGGCGCTGAACTAGTATAATGATCCAAGCCTCTAATGCTGATCAGGTTCCTACTCTCAGTCATATTATAAAGCACAATGAAGTTCACGATGCCCTGAGTTCACGATGCCCTGGTCCGTCAGCTGTGATCTACTGTACCAGAGTACCCAGTCCGTCAGTTGTGGTCTACTATACTAGAGTACCCAGTCCGTCAGCTGTGATCTACTGTACCAGAGTACCCAGTCCGTCAGTTGTGGTCTACTGTACCAGAGTACCCAGTCCGTCAGTTGTGGTCTACTGTACCAGAGTACCCAGTCCGTCAGCTGTGGTCTACTGTACCAGAGTACCCAGTCCGTCAGTTGTGGTCTACTGTACGAAAAGTCCCAGTCCATTAGCAGTGGTTCACTGTACCGAAGGCTGATCGTGCCTCTATTGATGGCTGCGGGACTGATTGATCGGTTAGTTTGTGATGCAAAACGTTGCCAAGGCATCACTCTGACCCGACTTGACCTGACGTGACCTGACCATTGACGCGGTCACCAGCCGCACCCGTGAGTTTTCTCACAACACACCTGCGCCGGCTGAGTCTTCTGCTGAGCTCAGATCCTCCCCCCCACCCTGGTGCCAGTGTATGGTGATCAGCTTGGTCGGTGCCCACTCAGAAGCACCCAATACGTCATCCCCGCCATAAACTCATCTCCATTCGTCCTGGCCGTTGGCGAGGGCCGTCCCGACCGCTCCCCATTCGCACGGCATTCTCGCCTAATTGCCGTGTCCCTTTGTTTCTGATTGAAACGGCGTTTAATTTGCTGGCCAGTGATGGGTCCCGGGCCGGGGCGGGGGCCGGGGTGCGGGCCACGGGCCGCGGGATGGGGGCGGGAGCTGGGACGGGGGCCGGGGCGCGGGCCGCGGCCGCGGGCTGAGGCGGGAGCTGGGCCGCGGGTCGCCGGAGGTTGAGTGGCCGTAGCCACCGCCACGGGCCGTCCGGAGGTTGAGTGGCCGTAGCCACCGCCGCGGGCCGTCAGAGGTTGAGTGGCCGTAGCCACCGCCACGGGCCGCCGGAGGTTGAGTGGCCGTAGCCACCGCCACGGGCCGCCGGAGGTTGAGTGGCCGTAGCCACCGCCACGGGCCGCCGGAGGTTGAGTGGCCGTAGCCACCGCCGCGGGCCGTCAGAGGTTGAGTGGCCGTAGCCACCGCCACGGGCCGCCGGAGGTTGGTGGCCGTAGCCACCGCCGCGGGCCGTCAGAGGTTGAGTGGCCGTAGCCACCGCCGCGGGCCGTCAGAGGTTGAGTGGCCGTAGCCACCGCCGCGGGCCGTCAGAGGTCGAGTGGCCGTAGCCACCGCCGCGGGCCGCCGGAGGTTGAGTGGCCGTAGCGCCGCCGCGGGCCGTCAGAGGTTGAGTGGCCGTAGCCACCGCCACGGGCCGCCGGAGGTTGAGTGGCCGTAGCCACCGCCGCGGGCCGTCAGAGGTTGAGTGGCCGTAGCCACCGCCGCGGGCCGCCGGAGGTTGAGTGGCCGTAGCCACCGCCGCGGGCCGCCGGAGGTTGAGTGGCCGTAGCCACCGCCACGGGCCGCCGGAGGTTGAGTGGCCGTAGCCACCGCCGCGGGCCGTCAGAGGTTGAGTGGCCGTAGCCACCGCCACGGGCCGCCGGAGGTTGAGTGGCCGTAGCCACCGCCGCGGGCCGTCAGAGGTTGAGTGGCCGTAGCCACCGCCACGGGCCGCCGGAGGTTGGGTGGCCGTAGCCACCGCCGCGGGCCGTCAGAGGTTGAGTGGCCGTCGCCACCGCCACGGGCCGCCGGAGGTTGAGTGGCCGTAGCCACCGCCGCGGGCCGCCGGAGGTTGAGTGGCCGTAGCCACCGCCACGGGCCGCCGGAGGTTGAGTGGCCGTAGCCACCGCCACGGGCCGCCGGAGGTTGAGTGGCCGTAGCCACCGCCGCGGCCCGCTGGAGGTTGAGTGGCCGTAGCCACCGCCACGGGCCGCTGGAGGTTGAGTGGCCGTAGCCACCGCCACGGGCCGCCGGAGGTTGAGTGGCCGTAGCCACCGCCACGGGCCGCTGGAGGTTGAGTGGCCGTAGCCACCGCCGCGGCCCGCTGGAGGTTGAGTGGCCGTAGCCACCGCCACGGGCCGCCGGAGGTTGAGTGGCCGTAGCCACCGCCACGGGCCGCCGGAGGTTGAGTGGCCGTAGCCACCGCCGCGGGCCGCCGGAGGTTGAGTGGCCGTAGCCACCGCCACGGGCCGCCGGAGGTTGAGTGGCCGTAGCCACCGCCACGGGCCGCCGGAGGTTGAGTGGCCGTAGCCACCGCCGCGGGCCGCCGGAGGTTGAGTGGCCGTAGCCACCGCCGCGGCCCGCCGGAGGTTGAGCGGCCGTAGCCACCGCCACGGGCCGCCGGAGGTTGAGTGGCCGTAGCCACCGCCACGGGCCGCCGGAGGTTGAGTGGCCGCGCCGCCGCGGGCCGTCAGAGGTTGAGTGGCCGTAGCCACCGCCACGGGCCGCTGGAGGTTGAGTGGCCGTAGCCACCGCCGCGGCCCGCCGGAGGTTGAGCGGCCGTAGCCACCGCCGCGGCCCGCGACGCCAGCCGGCCACCTCCGGCGGCCGTGTCGTGCCGTCGTGTGCGACAGACGGAGCGACATGAGCGGCGGCGGCGGCGGCGGCCGACCATCCGACTCGTGTATCGGCCTGTCCATCGCGCTGCACTACCAGTTGGCCTTGGCGGTCGGGCCGTGGCCGGCTGACGTAGCTGCCGGTGGATCTGCCGGCCACCGACCGACCGGCCGTGGTGGTGGCGGGCGGCGCGCGGCGCTCGGCGGGGCCGCGGCGGACCGGCACTGCGCCGTGCGCAGACTCGCCACCCTTCCATCACCGGCCGACTTCTTCAAATGGGGCGGACGGTAACGAGCGCCGCTGTCAGAGGGGATAACGAGGTGGGGGCGGCCCCGTGGGGAATTGACGCCGGCGCCAGGATGGGTTGCTCGCGCCGGCGCCAGGGTGGGTTCCTCACTCCGGCGCGGTAGTAGGTACTCTCCAGCGCGTGTGCGTTCTCGAGCGTCAGACGCGGACTCCGGGGTTAATGCACTCCCAACCACGCCCAGTTCTGCAGCACGGCGTCAGGAAAAGTCCACCTTTGTGTCAGTCAGAACGTTGTAGGCTCGACAGTGTCCGATGCATTTTTTTGTAAAGCTGGAAATATAAAAGTTATTGCACAAGCAATGCGGCATGTCAAGCTACCTAAAACATGGGCGGAGCCAGAAGAGACAATAAGTTGCATTGACGCTGGCTTGATGGAGCCATTGTCAGGGGCTGCGGAACGCATTGGGCACTGGGGCGCTGCGTCCCCTTGCACGAGCAAGAGGGGCGTCGCACCCCCTTGGTGAACTCACTAAAATTGTTTACTCTCCCCAGATACTATGCTTCTTAAAAAATAATAAATATTCAAAATGAAGCCCTGTATTCGTGTAGATACGTCTGAAACGTAGTTTCATAATTTCTCTTGTCATTTCTTCAGTGCCTGCTTCTGAAGATCCAACGGAAATTATTGTCCTGGTGCATAGCACAGTCTGCTTGGCAACACTGCTAAAAATTCACCAAACGTGATCTTGTTTTCGGTATTTCAAGCTGAAGTTCTGACTACCTCATCTTGCCGACTTGGTCCCAGTGGCGGATCCAGTGGAGCCGATTTTAACATGTTAACTGTGGAGGAAAGTTCTCCCAATAATCTGCAACTTTAATAATCTTTGTGGCAAATTCGCAAATCCCGACCATTTTTCATCGTTTTCGGCATGTTTTGTTGCCGTGGTCTCCCCGGTGTAAATTCCTTAAAGCATGTCCAGGGTCCAGAGGGGACCACTGGGGGTTACGTCCCCCGGAACGACGTTCCTCCACAGACTGTCGACTGCAGCCTCTCCTCTTCCTCTCTCTTCGGCCAAAGGCAACTCGCTGGAAAATCTGGGCCTCTTGGTGGGATCTCAGTTCAAATCGTTGTCCTCAATTGATGTCGCTCTTCCCGGGAAAATGGTGTCCAGCCCACCAGGCGAATGCCCCACTGCAATAAATGTCTTGGCCTGTCCTGGCTTTTGCCATGCAATGCTTCATATATGTCTCTTTTACCTTTTACTAGCATGGTTTAGGGTCCCACAGGTTTGTCTCTTGAAGTCATAATTTGGAAATAATAGTTTTTGTTGGTGAATGATGAATTAGATAGCCGTTTTCTTGGTCTGAACCAGTGAATTGCTCTGAGAAAATTTTCTGAAAAGTTGTGTCGGTTATGACAGACAGTATGCCATTTTTGTGTTATTGTTGCCGTTAAAATCCCCCATCCAGGTTTTACAAATAATACTTAAACAGACGGGGGCCAGCGGACGAAAATTTTGCGCACATCCACGGCCATGCATTACGGAACCATTGGTGTAAAACGTGCCATTAGGTCAGCCCAGATTACTGACCTGTGACGATTCTCCGGAATGTGTCCCGTCGGATTTCGGCAGATTTCGTTTCTTTGTGTTGTGCCGAATTAGATGGCAAACTATGCATGATACACTCATTTGCATTCAATTTTATGTCCATTCACGGGTCCCATGATCATACAGCATTCACGGGCTTGGGCTTGGAGGTCAAGGCACATGGGGTTAAATAGGATCAAAGCTGGTTCTAGGTTAATCATGGGTACCGATTTCGGATTCGGCGTTCACGTTTATCGCACTAAGTCACAAATTATTTGTGTGCACCAAAATCCCAAAGCTCCTTATTGGCCCTGTGTGACTTGACCTCAACTGCACATGAGTGCGTGCATGTTATAGGATCATGCGAACTGTGGTTGGACTTCGAATTGAATGTGAGACAGTGATGTTTATTTCATACGGATAGTATGCATAGTTCGCCATCTATTTGGCTCTGTTCTCGAATAATTGTCTCAGGCCAGGACCTGACCTGACCTGACCTAATATGACTTGACAACCTCTACACCAAAAGTTCTGCAATGAATGCGCGTAGGTCTGCGCAGAGTTTCATCGCATTGTATTTAGCGATGTCTGTAATATGCTGCATGAAAAGCGGGAATTTCCCCACCTACCTACGCGAGGCCGAAATTCTCTGCGCAGTGTGTCTTAAAAGCATAATAAAAAAGCCAAGCAAAATTGTACATCAAAAGACGTTCCATGAAGACCCCATCAGCTACCAAAGGCACATTCACGCAAGCCGATTTTCGCTTATACTACAAAAACAAACAGGACAACATCCACGCGTGGTCCTACGCGTGTTAAGCCCAGCATATAAATTGAGGAAAAACATTTATGTGGTAACCAGCGAAGACAGTGATAATAATGATAATTATGGCAACCACAGAGCAGTGGGATGCGCGAAAATTTCCCCCATAGGATTTCTCCCATTTCCTCATGGCAAGCTGGCAGGCGCATCACCAGAGCCTGATCCCTGCACCAACGTTAGTTCGTTTCCCTGAGGCCATTGTGAGGGCGATCTTGGCCATTTCTAGCCTGCCTGCCAACATTACGTGATTTATCTTCTTTCAGCTCTGTGCACTGATCATTGATATTGCATCAACAAGATGCTTGTCAGAAGCCACGAACACATTGCGTAACTTCCGAAAGTACTGCGCCCTCCCTTGCCACCAGACGTTCCGCTACGCCTTCCCACTGCTGATTCGTTTAGAAAGCTCACTCGTTATTGCTATTGCAAGTTCCATTCTAATTGAATCATAATTGGATGCTAGCTTCAAATCTTGAGCTGTCTTCATATGTTAACTTTATTCACCTGCCTGGCATGAGTATGAGTATGCAAAGGATGGAACCAGAAGAATGTAAATCGCCGCTAACAGCCGGGGAACGGTCCGCATCCTCTCACCCGGCGGGAAGGTGTGTGTGAAAGGTGTCCATAGCCTCTCCGTGGGTCTGATTCACGCAAGCGTGAAGCCGTATCCTGGCCGTCAACAACTACCAACTGAGTGATTCGGCTGCTAGCTGACTATTCTTGCCGACCGATGATGGTGAGCTAACGAGCAGCGTGTCGTTCGCCTCGCACTGGCATCGCCGGTGGCGTCACATCAGCACAGACAGCATGTCTGTGTACCCAACGGCAGCGTATGCCGTGGTGGGCGGCGCTCGTCTCGGCCAAAATGATAGACATCGCCTGTGGGCAATTATGCACAAGTGAAGGCAGGTAGTGCATACGTTATGTGCCGCGGCGCTTCAGACAATAGGCAAATGGGTCAGGGTTCCGCACGGGGCTAGATAGATACAGGGCAGGTACAGACTCATCGCTGAAGTTGTGCAGTCAGGGCGGAAGCGGCGGAAGCAGAGAATACAATTCACTTAGCATGCCAGCACATGCACTGGCCACTGAGCAGTCTTACAGTGGTCCTACACGGCCCCACCTGAGCGGTTCTACAGTGGTCCTACACGGTCCGACCTGAGCGGTCCTACAATGGCCCTACACGGTCCAGCCTGAGCAGTCCTACAATGGTCCTACACGGCCCTACCTGACCGATCCTACAGTGGTCATCCACGGCCCCACCTGAGCAGTCCTACAGTGCTCCTACACAGCCCTACCTGAGCTACAGTGGTCCAACCATAGTAATAGTGACACCACCCTGGTGTGGCTTGTCATATGCGGAAGTCGTCATCTCGACTGCCGCGCAGTGTCGCCGATAAATAAAACTCGCGGCTTTTCGGTGCGGCCTCCATACGGCTGACAGATAGAAATTGCTGCATTTGCACGACGCGCGTAGAGTGGCCAGCCGGCGGAAGAGGTTGTGGCCCTCGTCTGCGCTGAATGACGCGGAAGTAGTGAATTGCTGATGGGGGTGGGCCGCTGCAGCTGCTGCGGTGCTGGAGTGGGTCTGGTCAGCTGCTGCGGTGCTGGAGTGGGTCTGGTCAGCTGCTGCGGTGCTGGAGTGGGTCTGGTCAGCTGCTGCGGTGCTGGAGTGGGTCTGGTCAGCTGCTGCGGTGCTGGAGTGGGTCTGGTCAGCTGCTGCGTTGCTGGAGCGAGTCTCGTCAGTTGCTACGGTGCTAGAGTTGGTCGCATCAGTTGCTGATCAGATGTCGTTCGTTGGGAAATTGAACGTGATTTTTGGATGTGTAAAACTATTTTACACATTGACGTCAGCATATTATAACTCAATGGAATAAAATGGTGAAGATCTGGTCTGGATCTAGTTGCGATGATGCAAAGCTTGCGCATCGATTAAAAATTAAAGAAAGTAATACAAATACATCACGGCTCTTGTAGATAAGGTACATTGCAATTTGCAATAGTATTATGCAGATTGGAGTAATCGAATAAAACAGAAAGATACGCGTCCTCAAATACTGGATTTTAATATATTTATATTTACATTTGGTGTGCAAGTTTTGTATCAACCGCAATTTAATTTAGAGCCTACCTTCTCCAATTTATTCGTATCAGTTATTAAAAATGAAACCGTATACGTGGAATATTTTGTTCATTTCCCGGACTACGTACAATTATCCAATCAAGTGACAGATATCCTTTATATTGACCGCTGATATTAATGGTTAAATGCTTGTTTGAATTTATCACCTCATACACCACGTTATGTGGAGTTCTCGCGTTGGAAACAGTGTGAGGCCGCAGATTCTCGTTGCCCAGCTGTATCTATAAGGAACGTGAACGAAGCGGTCTCTTGATATATTTCACAATATCTACTGAAAATTAATGTTCGTATTTTGTAATGGATGGATCTAATTCCACCTATCCCAAACTTTTTCGGCCGCGACCCTAAATAAAATCTTAACCCTACTCGGCGACCCTAAATGAGTGCACGCACATGCAATGGTAGTTAAGATTTTTTTGCTACAAATATTCATAGTGCTACTTTATATTTATACTAAATATTACAATATAAAAATTACATTTACCTCTGTTAAGTAATTTTTTACCAACACTTCGATAAAAACTAATCTAAAACAAATTCAACTGAATTTAAAACGAACTTAACGAAACAAAAGTCATCTAAAACGAAGCCAAATGTATTGCGTGAAAAAAGAAACTATGTATTTACAAACGAAAAGTCTCAATAGCTGCCGTGAAACTGCTTCATTTGGCGAACAAGATCTTCAAAGTTTGGTTTGATGTTCATTGTCAGAGCACAACGCAAATCGTGCTGCGGATCCAAGCGGTTTCTTGCTTTCGTTTTGATAGTAACCAGGCATGAACACCTTTGCTCGCTTAGATATGTCGTCGGGAAGGGAAGAAGAGCTTTCTCAGCCTCCAGAGACAAAATGGGCTTATCTTTCAGCTTTGTCCAAAATTGTGAACACTGGAGGTTCTCGAAGTTTTCTTTCTCGACTTGGTTCTCTTGGAGATCTATAAGCTCTTCTTGGAATCCAGGAATATCCTCTCCAACTTCACTGACATCGACGCTGAACACATTCCTGATCCATCTATGCTTTTTCAGCTCGACATTTTCAGGAAAATATTTGTTAATTTCTTCTTGAAGATTCTTCAGATGTTCTACAAGAACATCTTTGATCCCATCGAAATATATTTTTACGGAATCTTCGAGCATAGCACTTAGCTCTGGAAAAGCTGCTGTCCTCACTCTGGCCATTTTTGCTCTCCAAAGAGCAATTTTTTTCTTGAACGAGATAATTTTATCACCAATGTCCACCATGGTATGACCTCGGCCCTGCATGTCTGAATTCAGTTCATTCAGATGCATAAAGATGTCACCCAAATATGCAAGTTTCGCCAGCCAGGCAGCACCTTTGAAACGATCTGCGAGAGCATGTTTTTCTCGCACAGAAATATCTCAATTTCAGTGCGAAGCTCAAGAACCCTTCCAAGAATCTTACCACGAGACAGCCAACGGACGTTGGAGTGAAACAGCAAATCTTGATGTTTCGAACCCATCTCTTCACACATTTTGTGGAATATGCGTGAATTCAAAGCCCTCGCTTTGATGAAGTTCACAATTTGGATGACATCATGCAAGACTGCATGAAGCTCTGGTTGCAAAGCACGAGAAGCGAGGTTTTCTCGGTGCAGGAAACAGTGGATTATAATGATATCGGGGTTTTCCACTTTCACCCGACTCACAAAACCTTGGCGACTTCCCATCATCGAGGGAGCTCCGTCGGTACATACAGCCAAACAATTTGACCAATCCAGTTGGTGTTTCTTGAAGAATGCATCGATCATATTGAAAATGTCTTCTCCGGTGGTTGTGGTTACCATGGCGTTGCAGAAGAGAAATTCTTCACGAATGTCGTTTTCTCCCTTGTACCTCACAAAAACCATCAGTTGGGGGTTACCCGAAAAATCAACCGATTCGTCAGTCTGCAATGAAAATCTGCCTGCCTTTTTCAATGCAGCAATCAATTGAGCAAATGTCCCCAGAAATCAGCTCAATTCTCCGTTTGATGCTGTTGTCCGAAAGTGGAACCGATTCGATTTTACTCGCAATATCAGCTCCACCATTGCCACTGCTGCTGGCTTCACCAGTTCCTCTCCGATTGTGTGATATTTTTTTGCATTTCGCAACCATCCACGCCACCTCGAAGGATGCTAGAGAAGCTTTTTCCAGAGAAAAAGCTGCGCTAGATGGAGCATCGATCCGACTTCGTTTGGCTTGTACTTCCTTGTCCTTCCAGTAACTCAGAGGTTTCTCAGTGAAATCAGGATGAACTGAATGCAGGTGACGCTTCAGTTTATTTTCTTTCATAGATTCATTTGCGAGGACTTGTAGGCATTGAACACATTGGGGTCGTACGGTCCCAGATCGGTCTCTCATCTCAGTAAAACCATATTTAAAAAATCAGACTTATACGCCAATTGTGTTCGTCGTTGAGCCATTTTTGTATTCAGATCTGGAAGGAGGAAAACAATAAGCGAATATGTGCGCACATGCACACACTTACGCATACATACACACGTATACACACACACACACACACACACACACACACACACACACACACACACACACACACACATACGTACACACATATACACACACACATACACACACACAAACACACACACAAGTACACATACACGTACACACACACGTACACACACACACACACACAGACACACACACGTCATACACAGGCCACAAATACACACACATGCCTACAAAGTATAGTGAGAAATCGCTGCAATAGTTAACAAAGTTCCATCAAAGCAGGTGTTAACTAGTAAAATATAAAATTATTATGTGCGATAACCAGCATTATATTTTTTCATTATATCATTACTACCAGTAAAAAGTGCTTTGTTGAGCGTCAAACGAGCGAGCAAATATAGTAGTGAAGGATCACTCGACGTCGCGCGCGTTTTTATCATAAATTCTTGGTTGCCTGTTAGTCAGTTTGAAATTCGAACTTTACGAAACAATTCCAGGTATTCAACAGAAAAATCACTGAAAATAGGTATTTTCCCGGCCACTAGATGCTAAGAAAACTTTAATATGAATTGTTAATCGTCTTCTTACATCCATCCTCTCCAATTCAGTAAATAAAACATGGTGTCTTTGACACACTTGACTTTGACTACGTAACAACAGAAAATCACACGCAAATCGTTTCCCAAGTCAGCGAAACACTGAAATTTTTCCAAAAGTACATTTTCAACTCGATTTTCATTGGACATAACAGTAACACTTCGCTCCACTTGCTCATCATGATTGTATCACACTCAACAGAGTCCAATATTTTGATAGTAATTGTTATAAAATGGTAAAAAAGTTCACTCACCATACCAGACGCTAATGTTTTCAGCCAGGCCAACAACAATACAATGACCGTTCAATCTATTGAGGATGACCACAAGTTCGTTGAAACGGGCATTCGGCGGAAACGGAAGCTTGCACTGCATTGAAATGCAGCCAATCAGTGACCAGCGATATGAGCATCCCCTCTGGTTTGAGAAGTCCACTACCGTGGGAACGGAAGGGAACACTGCATACAAGTGCAACTGTTCCCACGATCTCTGAAACTGAAATCATTGCCGCTATCTGTATGCAAGCTTGTACATCACACACCTCGCTAGATCTATTTCTGTTTGCATCCCGAACTTAAATATGGTTTAACGTCTCCGATCAGTTAATTTTCAGAATTCTGGATTGTCGTTTTCAAAATTAGTCAATCAAAAAAGCACTTTAATCTTCGTAATGTTAAAATTCATGCATATGCATTTCAGACCGTCCGCGACCCTCAGAAAAGTCTTCGCGACCCTTAAAAGGGTCGCGACCATGGGTTTGGGAAACCCTGATCTAATTGCATATATTCCGTTGGTATATAGCTGCATTTTCAAAGGATGTCTCTGACGCAAATTGTGTTCGATTATCCTCCAAAACCTTGTATGTGATCAAGGTCAGTCACCTGTCGGACAATGTAGCGAAGATGTGGCGACAATGTGGCGACAATGTGGCGACACTGTGGCGACAATGTGGCGACAATGTGGCGACAATGTGGCGACAACGTGGCGACAATGTGGTGAAAATGTGACCAGCACGCAGACATGCCGGCACCCGCGGTCGTTTCCTCCGTTGCAGACATAGTTGTGCGCAGAACTTTCCCGAGCGTGACTGGGACACGCAGGTAGAGCACCCGAACGGCACAGAATGCTATGCAGACTCACTTCAGGTCACTGGCACCTGACCAACCCACTGAGGAACTAGCTGTGGACCTACCGCCCGCGGCGATGTGTGGGCGCTAGTCAGGTCAGGTCGCCGGGACCTGTCAGGCCCACTGAGGCACCAGCCGCGTACCTACCACCCGCGGCGATGTGTGGGCGCTAGTCAGGTCCGGTCGCCGGGACCTGTCAGGCCCACTGAGGCACCAGCCGCGTACCTACCACCCGCGGCGATGTGTGGGCGCTAGTCAGGTCAGGTCGCCGGGACCTGTTAGGCCCACTGAGGCACCAGCCGCGTACCTACCACCCGTGGCGATGTGTGGGCGCTAGTCAGGTCAGGTCGCCGGGACCTGTCAGGCCCACTGAGGCACCAGCCGCGTACCTACCGCCCGCGGCGATGTGTGGGCGCTAGTCAGGTCAGGTCGCCGGGACCTGTCAGGCCCACTGAGGCACCAGCCGCGTACCTACCACCCGTGGCGATGTGTGGGCGCTGGTCAGGTCAGGTCGCCGGGACCTGTCAGGCCCACTAAGGACCAACCCCCGAACCAACACCCCCCGGGGCGATGTGTGGGGCTGGTCAGGTAGGTGCCGGGACCTGTCAGGCCCACTGAGGCACCAGCCGCGTACCTACCACCCGTGGCGATGTGTGGGCGCTGGTCAGGTAGGTCGCCGCCGGACCTGTCGGGCCCCGGGCACCCCCGGCGATGTGTGGGCGCTGGTCAGGTCAGGTCGCCGGGACCTGTGCTGAGGCACCAGCCGCGTACCTACCATGTGTGGGCGCTTGGCCGGGCCCGCCCCCGGGTGTCAGGCCCACTGAGGCACCAGCCGCGTACCTACCACCCGTGGCGATGTGTGGGCGCTGGTCAGGTCAGGTCGCCGGGACCTGTCAGGCCCACTGAGGCACCAGCCGCGTACCTACCGCCCGCGGCGATGTGTGGGAGCTAGTCAGGTTAGGTCGCCGGGACCTGTTAGGCCCACTGAGGCACCAGCCGCGTACCTACCGCCCGCGGCGATGTGTGGGAGCTGGTCAGGTGCTGATTCATGCGTTGTTTGGCCACCACGTCGTATATCGTTGCCAGGCGACCTCGATTTTCAACGCAGTAAAATATTGGACGTCGTCGTAAGTACCACACTGTTGTCAAACAACTCCCAGCCTCCGCACGTGTGGTTGCAATCTCCGAGCTGAGGACATGAGGAAGTAGTTTGGGAGTGTATGGACCGGCTGAGACCCGTCCAATAATATCGTTATCTATGCAGTTGGTCTGCTGCACTGCGATCTTAAGCATGCAATAACAAAGACTGCAATGCAAATTTGCATTATACTCGTTCAAGTTTGGTTCCCTGTGCCATAATTTTTGCAGCTCAAAGTGAGTAGGTTGATGTGTTGTGAGTGAACTAAAAATTGGCATCGGCACGTTTGAAAGGGAGGGAGAGATCTGCGATGTAATTACGCTATGTCTGAACTATTTCCCAGTCAGGAAGTAGATGATTAGCTCGAGAGAATAGCGCGTTGTTGTGCCTAGAAGCTAAGCTGGGTACTTTTCTGAGTGATTGGGCACACTACCCTCATACATTGCGGTGCGTTGAGCGTCTGTGTGTGTGTTTCTGTGAGGCGTGCACCATCCCGAGCTGTTCGCAGTCCCGTACCGTCGATATATGCTGTGAGGCGTGCACCGTCCCGAGTCTGTAGCAGTCCCGCACCGTCGATGTATGCTATGAGGCGTGCACCATCCCGAGTCTGTAGCAGTCCCATACCGTCGATGTATGCTGTGAGGCGTGCACCATCTTGAGTCCGTAGCAGTCCCCTGTCGTACGGCTGGTGTACGCCACATCACGCATCCACGTGAGCTGGTGCCGATGGTGGCCGGGTTCGCCGTCGAAATCGATAGTTTTCCACCAGGGACGCCCTGCAGATGCTCACCAAAGACGATTCCAGATAGGCGTCACACGGTGTTCACCGTCGGCAGAAACGATACTCGGACACTTCCTCAAGGCTGAAGGGCACTAGCTGAAGGGAATTGTTAGTCCAATCGTCCGATCTTAGTTCATTGGGCTGCGCGTACGCAGGATAAATCGTGTAGCGAAGGTCTAGTTATATCGTTATAATATGCTCCGTTTATTCGCCGATATCAGCTGCATACTTGCGATTCATGATACAGAGCACGCAGCCTATGTTTCATCCTTCAGTTTCAGTTTTGCAGCTTTGTTGGTCACGAAGCAAAAAATAATACTATAATTTTATCATGGATGCGTTTCTACGGAACACAAGGGTTTGTATGAAAATGTGTAGCATTCATGTTAGCATCTTATTTGCATTTTTAATACCAAACTAGCAGAACACAAAACGGTAATTTTCATTGCATCTGAAGACCGGATTGCAGCTGGCCTCCCTGATGCCGCAACAGTGACGCCTTAACAATGAAGAGCCCGGAGACTGCAAACATGCAACAGAAGCTATCTCCAGCTCCCGGCCGGCGTTTTCCGGCCTGTGGAGAAAGCAGGATGTCGTGACGTACCGTCTGTGATATTATCCATACTAGCGATGGCCGGTGCTGCATTGTATTCAAGTATGGTTGAATGCTTCAGTGGGCTCAGGCGGAGGAAGTAATCCCAGGCTTTGTTTCTTCTTCAAAACTATACAATGTGGATTTTCTTCCTCAGCTGTGTTGCTTCGGGAAGATGGAGCCTCCGTGATCTGTAATCCCTGGTGTCTGAGCCTCGCATTCTCGGTTGCTACATCGTCACCTAACACACCTTAGCATGCAAACCTCCAGCTGTGGTTTCATTTTTATTTTTAGCACATGACATGCCAGCACGACAATCTTCCCCGGCGAATTTCTACAAATCTCGCTGCGCGTACATTCCACGGTGGCCGCCCCTGCCACGACTGCGGTTTGCGAGCAGCGCGCGAGACAAGCCGTCGGCCGCGTGTTTCGGTCACATCTGGGCGACCGCTGCCCGCCGGCCCGCCTCCCCCGACTGGTCAGGCTGCATTCCTGCGGCGCAGACGGCAGGCCTCTGGATGGCGACGCAGGCACAGTCACTGGTGCCAGTGACTCGCCGTGGTGCTGGCGACTCTCACTGGTGCTGGTGACTCAATGGCGCCATGGGTACTCGTGGTTCTCGTAGATACTAGTGGTGGTCTCCGGTTCTGTTGATTTACTGCTAGCGATTCCCAATTGTTACCCGTGATTCTTAGTATTGCTGGTGTTTTCGACAGGCGTTGTTGAAACTGATTTGTACTATCTAGCTCCTGCCGATCCTGATGCCTTTCAGCAGTGCTGCCGACTATCACCAATGAGGGAAGCCAGCACGGCTGACGACATGAACACCAGTGCCAGCCTCCGACTTGCAACGCTGATTGTCTTTGATTCTGGGGGCTTTCTCTGTTTACCGGCGGCCGATTTCACGGGTGGCTAACGCTGGTGACTTTCACTGTTAGTTGCGACTGCCGACAGGGGCCGGCGGCGCAGTCGTGCCGCTCGTCTGGAGTGGTGCCAGTGCACACCAAACGAGCCAGTGTAAACGAGCCAGTGTAAACGAGCCTAAACGAGCCCAAACGAGCCCAATCGAACCTTGCCCCACCGGCCAAGCTCGACACCGTCAGGCTTGACGACCGGGGTCGACACACCCTGGACCATGAAACAGAGACTCCAGAACGGACAGGGTCTGGGGTCGTACATCGGTAGATAAGATAGCCACGACAACTTGCCCGCAAGCTTTCGAAGGACAGAACGAAGCTCACGGCGCAGAACACCTTGGTGTCGTGCAGCTTTCACAAAACCACACACATAAGTACAAGGGTGAGACTACAGCTACAAAAATACCCAGCAGATTACATCGAAGCGCTTCGTGTAATCTCCATAATGGCATGTCTTCTGAGCCGGCCGTTGACTGATCCATCATCCTAGCTAACGAGGCAATACCGCCCAAGGCCACTTCTTCTGCGCCCTGTTTGGCATCAGTTTGTCATAGGATGGCCTGTATTGTAACAATGCGCTGTACGCCCTAGCCAGACAGGCCGCGTGCCAAGACCCATGGAGAAGAGGCATCCGTAGCATTGGCAGGGATTTAGTCCCTCGGGTTTATATTATTCATGCGCTTCCTGTAATAAGCACCTAACTGTAAAATCGCATCAATTATGCTAACTAGTAGTACGTCAAAATTCAGTACCGTACTTATCAACTAAATCAACAGTTATGTTTTTTCCGAAATCCGGCTTCATTGTGCAAATTTTGTTCGAAGGGCTTATCATGCCCAGAAGTGATCTGTATGTCCTCTCCAGCACTCTAAATAAGCAAACTGCCACCTGTTTGGTTTCACCGGTCCATATTCATTACCAGGGAGAGGGGAAGAGAGGACATCTTAAATGCACGAAGTCGATTTTGTTCGCTCACCAATATGCCGAAGGTTGACTTGCTGAATGTTTTCTGCCATGGAAAACCGGCACCATCTTTCCTGCAGGATGCACACAGCTTAGTTGTCCATTGGTGATGGAAACTGGCGTGAGGCTCAATGTCTTTCACCAGGATCTTTGTAAGTGTCGATCATCCATTCTCGTGAATGGGCATTTAAGTGTTCACCTTTGCTCACGCCATTTGGTCCCCCCTGGCGCCATTTGTACATGTCAGCATGGCGCAGATGCCAGGCTGCGATGACTCGGCAATTACAAGTCAACAGCTTCCCAGTTCGGCCGGCGTAAGTTTCTGGAGGCCGCCAATGGCTGCCCAGTATCAAGCGTCGGCCCGAGCGGCTTCTGCGGACACCTGGTCACAGCGAACACCGTCCTGATCGCTGCCTGAAGAGTAACGGACCTGGATGAGATGTTTTTGAGATTCATAGCGGGCGGTGAGGATGCGCAATCATCGATGAGGGTGGCAGGAAAAGGAGGGCAATGGTGTGGGAGTCGACACCCTCCCGTGACAGCAGCGCCTGTGTGTGAGGCCGAGCACTGTCCGGACTGGCCTGGCCTGCAGCGAGACGACAGAGTCCGGGATGGGTCGGAGGGGGAGGGCAGACCAGCCGACATCAGCTACCGTGAGGTCAGCACACCGAGCTCGCCGCAGGTGATCCGGTCTCAGACCTCAGACGGTCGGATTGACGCTGCAAGCTGCCGCCTCTCACCGTAATGCCGGCCATGTCGCGGCGGGTCGGTGTCATGCCGGCCATGTCGCGGCGGGTCGGTGTCATGCCGGCCATGTCGCGGCGGGTCGGTGTCATGCCGGTCATGTCGCGGCGGGTCGGCGTCATGCCGGCCATGTCGCGGCGGGTCGGTGTCATGCCGGCCATGTCGCGGCGGGTCGGTGTCATGCCGGCCATGTCGCGGCGGGTCGGTGTCATGCCGGCCATGTCGCGGCGGGTCGGTGTCATGCCGGCCATGTCGCGGCGGGTCGGTGTCATGCCGGCCATGTCGCGGCGGGTCGGTGTCATGCCGGCCATGTCGCGGCGGGTCGGTGTCATGCCGGCCATGTCGCCGCGGGTCGGTGTCATGCCGGCCATGTCGCGGCGGGTCGGTGTCATGCCGGCCATGTCGCGGCGGGTCGTTTTGTGTCAGCCGGCCATGTCGCGGCGGGTCGGGTCATGCCGGCCATGTCGCGGCGGGTCGGTGTCATGCCGGCCATGTCGCGGCGGGTCGGTGTTGTGTGATCACGAGGTCTGCCGCCTCTCACCGTAATGCCGGCCATGTCGCGGCGGGTCGGTGTCATGCCGGTCATGTCGCGGCGGGTCGGTGTTGTGTGATCACGAGGTCTGCCGCCTCTCACCGTAATGCCGGCCATGTCGCGGCGGGTCGGTTGTCATGCCGGCCATGTCGCGGCGGGTCGGTGTATGTGTGATCACGAGGTCTGCCGCCGTCTCACCGTCATGCCGGCCATGTCGCGGCGGGTCGGTGCTGTGTGATCACGAGGTCTGCCGCCTCTCACCGTAATGCCGGTCATGTCGCGGCGGGTCGGTGTTGTGTGATCACGAGGTCTGCCGCCTCTCACCGTCATGCCGGCCATGTCGCGGCGGGTCGGTGTCATGCCGGTCATGTCGCGGCGGGTCGGTGCTGTGTGATCACGAGGTCTGCCGCCTCTCACCGTAATGCCGGTCATGTCGCGGCGGGTCGGTGTTGTGTGATCACGAGGTCTGCCGCCTCTCACCGTCATGCCGGTCATGTCGCGGCGGGTCGGTGTTGTGTGATCAGAGGTTGGCCACCGAGTCGGTCATGTCGCGGCGGGTCGGTGTCATGCCGGTCATGTCGCGGCGGGTCGGTGTCATGCCGGTCATGTCGCGGCGGGTCGGTGCTGTGTGATCACGAGGTCTGCGGTCGCAGTGTCCAAGCTGATGGCGGTATGTTCACTGGGCCCGTAACCACGGTGTCTGGGCTATTGGCGGTGTGTTCACCAGGCCCGTAACTACGGTGTCGGGGCTATTGGCGGTGTGTTCACCAGGCCCGTAACCATGGTGTCTGGGCTGTTGGCGGTGTGTTCACCAGGCCCGTAACCACGGTGTCGGGGCCTTCGATGGTGTGTTCACCAGGCCCGTAACCACGGTGTTGGGGCTGTTGGTGGTGTATTCACCAGGCCCGTAACCACGGTGTCTGGGCTGTTGGTGTGTTCACCAGGCCCGTAACCACCGTGTCGAGACTGTTGGTGGCGTGTTCACCGGGCACGCGGCCGCCGCAGCGCGCCTTTCCGAACCATCGCCAGTTTTTCGGCAATCAGATGTGTTTTCAGAGCGCGCGCGCGCTTTCGCCGGACCATCTCACGCCGTGCGGCCTCGTTACGAGCAATCAAAGCTCGTCAGATACCTGGCCAGCCGACATGCCGAGCGGAAGCCGCGCCGTGTGACCGCTTAATTACGGGGCAGCCGACCACGGCGAACGGGCGCGGCCCACTCCCGCGCGCACGCAAACACTGTTGCGTTTTATGCTGCAGAGCGGCTGCAGAGCGGCTGCGCGTGGCTACCGATCCGTGATCGGTCTCGACACGTCGCGCCCGCGGTTCGGCGGGCACGAGCGGCCCGCCGGGGGTCTGTCGCTGGAGCGACATCCGTCCGCTGACGGGTGGCGGCGGCGACGACACGTACACAGACCGTCCGCACACGCTCCGATGGGGCGCGTCACGTCGTCACTGGCGCAGAACAGAACGTCGTGTCCTGTCTGGCGCAGAACAGAACGTCGTGTCCTGTCTGGCGCAGAACAGAACGTCGTGTCCTGTCTGGCGCAGAACAGAACATTGTGTCCTGTCTGGCGCAAAAACAGAACGCCGTGTCCTCGCTGGCGCAGAGCAGAGTGTCGTGTCCTCGCTGGCGCAGAACAGAACGTCATAACTTGGCTTGCACAGAACAGAACGTTGTGTCCTGTCTGGCACAGAACAGAACGCGGTGTCTCCGTGGCATCCACACTCTTACACACGCTATTAGCGGAATGGCAGGCACTCGATGCCACGCAGGGGTTACACAGGGTGCTGGCCGGAAGTGCTGGTTGTATTCCAGTATTGTGGATCATGCATATTACAGCATATTGTTTTGTGGCTGAAAGGACCAGTTGGCATCAAATGGAGTTCCAATAGAGTCCCCAGTGGCGGAGTGGTTGTGGAGTGCCAGCGTAACACGACTGGAGTGTCATGGTGGAGTTATGTCGTACGGATCCCAGTGGCGGAGTGGTTGTGGAGTGCCAGCGTAACACGACTGGAGTGTCATGGTGGAGTTATGTCGTACGGATCCCAGTGGTGGAGTGGTTGTGGAGTGCCAGTGTGATACAACTGGAGTGTACAACGTTCTATCGTATAGATCCTGTTTGTGACCGGAGCCACACCCAGCAAGTGCATCCCGGACTTGTGGGAATGTACCAGTCGCACAAATCCACCGGCGCGGCACACATTTCTTCTTTATGAGTTTTGTTTGCCAAAGATAATGCCATGTTCTCGGAATATTGGCATGGATTGATACTATGTCGTCGGATATACAGGATCATTGTGCCCAAATTGCGAAGTTCGCGCTGTACATAACGCGTGGGCTGTTTTTCGTCGATAGCGGTGTTTGAGAAGCCTTGTGTGATAATGTTGGCACTAATGGTCTCCGCCACCTGTTCAAATTCCTGAATCCCTGAGTATTTGACTGGCCTCAGACTTTGAGACGCACATGTAGACAAATGCCCCCGATCGTTTACATTGGGAACTCGTGTTCCTCCGAAGAATACTGGAATTCCTGCCCGACACGAGGTAGGATGTGAGTTCGCCATGTGCCTGATAAGTGGCAGGTGCCGCGACAGCGGTGGAGCGCTCGTCGCGTCTCCTATTGTCAGTTTGACGCGTGGCTCGTCGCCCGAGCACCGGCTCGTTTCCTTCGCGCCTGTAATTGCCGCCTTTTGTCGGGCTCTGCTCGGGGCGGTGACAGCGAGCTCGAGAGTCGTGTCGGCGACGAAGCGCGCCGTGCGGCCGGCCGGCCGGCGGCACTGCCCAGTCGTGAGTCGACAGGTGCCGGTCTGCACCTGTGGCGGCCGCCTTCCGCCCGGGCCTCCTACCGCCCAGGCCTCCTGCCGCCCAGGCCACCTGCCGCTCAGGCCACCGCCGTCGTCGTCGTCGTCGTCGCCGCCGCCGCCGCCGCCGCCGCCGCCGCCGCCGCCGCCGCCGCCGCCGCCGCCGCCGCCGCCGCCGCCGCCGCCGCCGCCGCCGCCGCCGCCGCCGCCGCCGCCGCCGCCGCCGCCGCCGCCGCCGCCGCCGTCGTCGTCGTCGTCGTCGTCGTCGTCGTCGTCGTCGTCGTCGTCGTCGTCGTCGTCGTCGTCGTCGTCGTCGTCGTCGTCGTCGTCGTCGTCGTCGTCGTCGTCGTCGTCGTCGCCGCCGCCGCCGCCGCCGCCGCCGGCGGCGCCCCGACTAACTCTGGCCAGATGGCCGGCCAGCGGCGACTCGACCGTCGTCGCCGTCGTCAGCGCACACCGGCGACCTCGCTGACCTCAGGGTCAGCGGAGCGGCCGCGCGTCCGGCCGGCGACGTCAACCGTGCGCTGTCACGCTCTCGCGCGTCTTCTCTCGCGCTCAGCGGCCCTCGTGTTGCGTCACTCACGCGACTCGTGCGGCACACTGGTGCCAGGGCCTCCACTGCTCGACTGCCACACAAACGGTGCATATCACGACCAATGCGTCGCGTCATTAATCCCTGCGCGGCAGATGAAGATTAAAACCCGCTTGTGAAATCTGGGACATCGTGCGTCTAGTTTAGCCACTAGAGAAACACGAATCGGCTCGAGTTTGTGCCAAGGGCGGTTGATGGTTCAATCCGAGCAGTTCCTTGTGGCCCGCCACATGCATAAACCATGCGAGCCGTGGAGATGCTTGTGATAACGGAAACCTGACATTTTCCTGCTGGATTCCGATGTCGACTGATAATTTATGTTCGGAGCGGCGGGGAACGACCACGGTCATTCAAGCTCCGTAACCAACACTGGAGACAACAAGGTACTCTCGCCGATGTCAGAACTGACCTCCGAGAACCACCCCGGTCCGCTAGAAACGTTATCACACTGCCAACTGGAAGGCTGTGGGTTCGATACTCTGCGTGTCGTTGCAGTAATTTTGCTACTGATAGCGAGTTAGTCAGGCATGCTCCCATGCGTCCAAAATCTGTGGTATCATTAGCGCCTCTGGGCATTGATCCGGTGGGGTCGGTGCTGTCCATGCATCATGACCTGGTGAGGTCAGTGCCGCCCCTGCACCCTGACATGGTGAAGTCTGTGCCGTCCCTGTGCCCTGAACTCGTGAAGTCAGTGCCGCCCCTGTACCCTGACATGGTGAAGTCAGCGCCGCCCATGCACCATGACATGGTAAAGTCAGTGCCGCCCCTGTACCCTGGCATGGTGAAGTCAGTGCCGCCCCTGCACCCTGACATGGTGAAGTCAGTGCCGCCCCTGCACCCTGACATGGTGAAGTCAGTGCCGCCCCTGCACCCTGACATGGTGAAGTCAGTGCCGTCCCTGTACTTTGACATTATGAAGTCAGTGCCCCCCCTGCACCCTGACATGGTGAAGTCAGTTCCGCCCCTGCACCCTGACATGGTGAAGTCAGTTCCGCCCCTGCACCCTGCCATGGTGAAGTCAGCGCCGCCCATGCACCATGACATGGTAAAGTCAGTGCCGCCCCTGTACCCTGACATGGTGAAGTCGGTGTCGCCTATGCACCCTGCCATGGTGAAGTCAGTGCCGCCCCTGCACCCTGACATGGTGAAGTCAGTTCCGCCCCTGCACCCTGACATGGTGAAGTCAGTTCCGCCCCTGTACCCTGACATGGTGAAGTCAGCGCCGCCCATACACCATGACATGGTAAAGTCAGTGCCGCCCCTGCACCCTGGCATGGTGAAGTCGTTGGTTGGTTATTGGTTTTACGACACGTCGACCGTTGAGTCATGTAGCGTCGCCAATCTCTCACGCCGATTGGTCGCGGGCGAAGAGTAGCGACAGGTGAGACTCGAACCCACAACCTTTCGATTGTGAGACGAGCATCTTACCCCTAGATCACTCGTCCCGACATGGTGAAGTCAGTGCCGCCCCTGCACCCTGACATGGTGAAGTCAGTGCCGTCCCTGTACTTTGACATTGTGAAGTCAGTGCCGCCCCCTGTACCCTGACATGGTGAAGTCAGTGTCGCCTATGCACCCTGACATGGTGAAGTCAGTGCCGCCCCTGCACCCTGACATGGTGAAGTCAGTGCCGTCCCTGTACTTTGACATTATGAAGTCAGTGCCGCCCCTGCACCCTGACATGGTGAAGTCAGTGCCGCCCCTGCACCCTGAAATGATGAAGTCAGTGCCGCCCCTGAACTGGTGCTCTGTACTCTGAACTGGAAGGTCGATGCCGCCACTGCGCCTTGGCCGGCCCGTAACGGCGGAGGCTGCGGTACCACTCCACCCGACATCCTGCAGCGGCACGCCCGATCGCGAGACGAGCCGCAGACGATCCATTGTGGCCGCCGATCGGCCATTGTGGGACCACATGAGCCCGCCGCAGCCGAGCGTCTCCACCCAAAGCATCGACACCGAGATCAGTTCCGGCGATTGTCTGGCTAAGCGTCACTGAACCCTCCCCGTGCCGTGCACGTGCACACGACGCTGCCGGGTGCCGGCCGGCGCCGGCCGCCTGCCTGGTGTCTGCCTCCTCCCAGACATGGTCGGCAGTCAGGGTCGCGGGACGTTGCGCGCGCTTAGTGTGACCTGGCTGGCAGCCCGGCTGTCCCGTGCAGGCTGGGGTCTGGCGTGGCGGCGGCGGCGGCGGCAACAGTCCGTCATTTACCGCTTAGTCAGCGGCGTTTTTGCGCGACGCCTCTCAGTGGCGGTGATTGGCGGCAGTTTTGCTAGCTCGGTGCACTTGAGCTGTGAGCCGTGAGGTCTTGGCGGTGGCTACCGCAGTCGGCCGCCGGTCCAGACTGGTAGTGGAGCACCTCAGCAATTCGGACTGAAAGCGGCCAAGTTTTGGCGAGCTCTACCGCACGATTTGGTTTGGTCCGGCCGGCCCGATTCCGGTCATGCATTGCCGCGCGCTCGAATTTCCGCCGCACAGGAATCGCCCGGGAGCCGGCTCTGCGGTGAGGGCCGGCGCGGCGGCTGCAGTGAATGCCGAGCCGGCGGCGCGGAGGCGGCGGCGTCGAAGTCTCCGCGTCAGTTGGCTCCGGCCGAACCGCGGCGTGATGACGTGTGCTGCGTGGGTGCTGTAGTCGAGGCTGGTCCTCTGCGCCGGAACTGCAGGGCGTGCGGTGTCGCGCCTCGACTCCACCACCGGAAGCCGATTGCGTCAAAGGTGAAAACCAGTTGGCCGCCGACCAGTTTCGAACGCAGGGCTGTCGGGCGAGACCGCGTTAACGTCAGAGCGGCGCCAGCAGTGACATGGGCACGACGCCCGCGCCCTTCCCGCCGGCGTCGACTGTCTGCTGAGACCGCACCAGCGGCGACATGTTCGGCACCCTGAAGCAGCGGCTGCAGTCGTTCAGCCCGCTGGGCAGTCCGGTGACCAGCCCGACGTCGTCGCCCAAGCCGCGCCGCCGCTTCGGCCTGCGCACGCCGGCGCGACTCAAACAGCGGCGCGAGGAGTTTCGCGAGGTGCAGTCGGACCCCGAGTGCGACTACGGCACGGCGCCGCGCAAGGAGCGCAGGAAGACCACGCACGGCGACGCGCGGGCCAAGGCGCGTGCCGCCGAGAGCTACTACGATGTGGTGCCGAGCCGCGGCGGCCGCGCGCCGCCCGCCCCGGACTCGCGCCTGCACAGTCACACGCTGGGCAGACTCGGAGGCAAGAAGCAGGTATGTGGCCGCGGTGCGCTCCTGACGCGGTACGACCATGTGACGAGGTGCAGCGCTGTGGGGGAGGGGTGACCCCTCGTGCAGGACGACCACACTCGTCGCCACTGGCCGCGGTGCGTTCCTGACGCGGTACGACGATGTGACGAGGTGCAGCGCTGTGGGGGAGGGGTGACCCCTCGTGCAGGACGACCACACTCGTCGCCACTGGCCGCGGTGCGCTCCTGACGCGGTACGACCATGTGACGAGGTGCAGCGCTGTGGGGGAGGGGGTGACCCCTCGTGCAGGACGACCACACTCATCGCCACTGGCCGCGGTGCGTTCCTGACGCGGTACGACCATGTGACGAGGTGCTACGCTGTGGGGGAGGGGGTGACGCCTCGGGCCGGACGACCACACTCGTCGCCACTGGCCGCGGTGCGCTCCTGACGCGGTACGACGATGTGACGAGGTGCTACGCTGTGGGGAGGGGGTGACCCCTCGGGCCGGACGACCACACTCGTCGCCACTGGCCGCGGTGCGCTCCTGACACGGCACGACCATGTGACGAGGTGCTACGCTGTGGGGTAGGGGTGACCCCTCGGGCAGGACGACCACACTCATCGCCACTGGCCGCGGTGCGCTCCTGACGCGGTACGACCATGTGACGAGGTGCAGCACTGTGGGGGAGGGGGTGACCCCTCGTGCAGGACGACCACCCTCGTCGCCACTGGCCGCGGTCAACGCGATGGACCACGCGCCGCCAAAACCGTACCCGTCTGCTCCCGTCACTTATCCAACCGCACACTCAGCTGATCTGAGCTAATCTGTTTGGCCAGTCGCCAGTTCAATCTTATCAACGATATCAATGAAACTCCACAAGCTCGGCACAATCCTTGGCAGACATCATCCGGACTGAGAGTTTTCAAATGCAACCGAAACTTCCACACTATCACCTGTTTGGCTTTTCAGTGCTGTTGACGCGGCAACTGTGATGGAGTATTTTGGTGAAGGTATCATTAAACAAACAAAAAAACATCAATACAAACTGATTCCTCCAATATCACCTTTACGTTAATGTAAAACACTCGTGGGCGTCAAATCTGCCATCATCTAAACCCAGCTAGTCCTCCTTCGTCTTTTTGTTTAGATGTACAATTTGGCCAGCTCCCACGGGCGATGACCAGTCAAAGCTGTCTGTGACTGGCCAGAGCTGCGCGCTACGCCCGATGGACACTGCGGGCACGTCCGGTCACACTGTGGGCACGTCCGGCCACACTGTGGGCACGTCCGGTCACACTGTGGGCACGTCCGGCCACACTGTGGGCACGTCCGGCCACACTGTGGGCACGTCCGGTCACACTGTGGGCACGTCCGGCCACACTATGGGCACGTCCGGCCACACTGTGGGCACGTCCGGCCACACTGGGCACGTCCGGTCACACTGTGGGCACGTCCGGCCACACTGTGGGTACGTCCGGTCACACTGTGGGCACGTCCGGTCACACTGTGGGCACGTCCGGTCACACTGTGGGTACGTCCGGTCACACTGTGGGTACGTCCGGTCACACTGTGGGCACGTCCGGTCACACTGTGGGTACGTCCGGTCACACTGTGGGTACGTCCGGTCACACTGTGGGCATGTCCGGTCAGCTGGGGCACGTCCAGTCACATTGTGGGCACGTCCGGTCACACTGTGGGTACGTCCGGTCACACTGTGGGTACGTCCGGTCACACTGTGGGCACGTCCGGTCACACTGTGGGTACGTCCGGTCACACTGTGGGCACGTCCGGTCACACTGTGGGCACGTCCGGTCACACTGTGGGCACGTCCGGTCACACTGTGGGTACGTCCGGTCACACTGTGGGCACGTCCGGTCACACTGTGGGTACGTCCGGTCACACTGTGGGCATGTCCGGTCACACTGTGGGTACGTCCGGTCACACTGTGTGTACGTCCGGTCACACTGTGGGTACGTCCGGTCACACTGTGTGTACGTCCGGTCACACTGTGGGTACGTCCGGTCACACTGTGGGCACGTCCGGTCACACTGTGGGCACGTCCGGTCACACTGTGGGTACGTCCGGCCACACTGTTGGCACGTCCGGCCACAGCTGTACCCGAAGTCTGGTTACAATTGTCACCAACGGCCGGCCACAGCGTCACCATGGTGCCACGCGCCGGTGTTATGATGTCTTCGGGTTGTACAGCGTACAAGCACCAAGTAAAAACTCGCCCCCTTCAAGTAAAGCCTCGTCAGCTTCAACGTGTCTGGTCTGACCGGTTTCGCAACGCACATCGCCCGTTGTTTTTGCTACCTTCGACACACACACACCTTGGATATCCCAGCCATTTTCCCACATCTAAATACTTACTGGTGGCGTACGAGTACTTTCGATTGCGGATTGTTGGTGACAGATGTTGTCAGCTGTTGATCGGATTGGTCCAAATTCCTTGGTAATAATCCCTGAATGTAGCAAAGGATTAGGTGAAATGACGAGCTTTCCCTTGCGCAGGCTTGGAGAAGGCCTGCGAACAGGCTATCTTGCTCTCAAACAACTTTTGGTCGGGCATCGTTTTAAGGACGTATCCGATGGATTGCAACTGTCGGCGAAGCCCATCCTAGAAAACATTTTGTTTGGCATGTTTTTCCTCAGCAGCAGTGCCTTTACGGGGCAGCTCGCGGGGAAGCTGTACACCTCCGACACTGATGACATTTTTGTGTGACATGGAACTCATGTCATGGTGTGGAACTCATGTCATGAAGCCCATGTCATGTCACGAAGCACATGTCATGTCATGAAGCGCATGTCATGTCATGAAGCTCATGTCATATCATGAAGCTCATGTCATATCATGAAACCCATGTCATGTCATGAAGCTCATGTCATGTCATGAAGCTCATGTCATGTCATGAAGTTCATGTCATATGGATCCCATGTCATGTCATGAAGCTCATGTCACGTCACGCCATCTGCCCACGAGCTGGCCGGCGTTCTTCAGCACCCACACGAGCCTCCGTGTCGGCGGTGGAACCCGTCCTGCGCCTGTTGGGCGCCTGCCCGCCTGCCCGCCTGCCCGCCTGCCCGCCTGCCCGCCCGATCCCCGGCGCGCCTGCAGACGATCAGACACGCCGAGGTGACTCACGGCCGGCCTGATCCCGGCTCAGGCGGCGCCCCGTCACGGAGCCGGCCGTCGGCGCCCTGCTGAATCACGCTGCCTGTCGGATCAGCGCCGACACGTCTCGACGTGGCTACCGGCCCGGCGCTGCACCTCGTTAACTGCTGCGGCTCGGCGACGCGGCGCATTGTGCCGCGGCCGCGCTCCGATGCACTCCGACGCCTCCAGTCTCGTCAGTGGATCGTCGGTACTTCGTTTGCCGGGTGCTGCGTTAGGGTCTTCGAGGATGGAGCTGTTTCTCGGGGCAGCGCCGTGTTCCGTCTCCCCGCCTCTGCAGCCGACCCATGTCTTGGCTGGTCGGACTGCGCTGTACGGGGCGGTGCCTTCCTGGCGATGGCACCGATGCCGTTATTGACTGCTTGGCCGGTCTGCTGGCGGTGTGCAGGGCGTTCGCCCCATGGTGCCACTCTGACCGGTTGGTGAGTGTCCAGTCGGGACAATGGCACCGTCTGCGACCCTCGCACATGGCCGGCCCGTGCGCGATCGCGCCGTGCCCACGTGCCGGCGAGTCGGACCCGGTGACAGCAGGGGGCGTGTCCGCCGCCTGCTGTGTGTCGCTGTGTGGACGGCTGTCTGGCCGGTGTTTGTCGCTACGTCCGGCTCATTCTACCCCCCCCGCCTCCTGACGCTGTGTGTATCTGATCGTCACCGTGCGCTGTTGGCGGCGCCCGCCCACGCCCACCGCCCACCGCCCACCCTCTGGCCGACCCCTCGCGTGCCGCGCGAGGTGTGCCGACGCGGTCCGACTCACACCGTCCGCGCCACACACGCCGCCGCCGCGTCACGAGCGCCGCGCGACAAAAACGCCGGCCGGCACCGTTTTTCGGCGCGGCAACTGGCCACCGTGTCGGCCACGTAGGCTATTAAAACAGCTGGAGGAAGCGGCCAGGCTGGGGTGCACATGCCACGGACGTGCAGTCACGTGCGCTCGTCTGGCCGATGGAGGCTGGCCGCGCCCGTCACACTGCTTCAGCAGAGGAAGACCTCCGCCCTGACTGACAAGCGAGCGTGACCTGGTGTCGTCTGGCCGAGAACGGCCCGTCATCTTGCCATTATTTGGCATTGTCCTACTGTAATCTGCCGACTTTTCGCCGTAGTCTGCCGACTTTTGGCCGTAGTCTGCCGACTTTTCGCCGTAGTCTGCCGACTTTCCGTCGTGATCGGCCGTCTTCACGCCATGACCTGGCGTCACCCCGTCGTTACGCGCTGTCGCCACACCGGAGCTCTTTCGTTTGCGCTGATAACGCTATTGTGCCATTTGTATCTAATTGTTGACTGGTGGAGCCTCTGCATGTGACGTCATACATGCCAGTGGCAGCGGTGCGTCGTGTCGTTGCACTACTTGTGCTGTAGCCGTCGCTCAAGATGTGCAGCAAGATGCCTGTTTTGAGGTACAATGCCCGGTCATGTTATAATGACATCACGAACTCAATCGCAGTCGTTGCTTTTTCCGCCTGAAGCGGTTGCTTGTTGTCATTGGACACAATCTAACACTGCAAGGACTATCAAACTGTAATTATTTTAGAGAGGTCAGTGAAATATTTCCACTTGACATGACATGTGACGTCATAGGCATCATGTCAGATTATACTGATATGAAAAATTTCGTAACATATACGAATTTTTATTTCAGTGTTTCAAGATATCTGCGAAAACGTGTCCTAGAAAATTTATTGCATTGTATGCTGAATAAAAATGGTTATTTGACCTCCTTCCCTCGGGTGACCTTAATTGACCCGAGGCCAGAAGGTGATTATATGGGACATTTTAGGTACACACTGCATGCATTCAACCACAATTTAAATTTTATATTTCCCTAATGCTCGGTTTGCGTTAGAAATATGAGCTCTCGAAAATAGTCAAATCTTTTTGCTTGACATGACCAGTGACCTCCAGGTAAACACAAATTATTTTCTCTCGATTAAGGTTTTGGGGCTATCGAATTCTGCGTTTGAATCTGCGTAATCGGTTCATTGGTTGCAAGAATACGAGGCCCCTCCCCCCTCCCAGTGACTGGTGTGAGTGCAAATACCCCGGTGACTGCTCGGTTAATGCGTCATGCGGTTTACACCGCCAGCACGAATGAAACAACGCCCGGGCGGGACAGCAGAGGCCTGTGCCGGCCGGGCCCCAGCTCGCCGTCTCTGGTGGAGAGTCGTCCGGCGGGGCAGTAGCCGGACTTGCGGTGGCGCTATGGGGGCGCTCACCGCTCATGCATCAGACATGGGCTGCGACTGCGGCTGCACGGCCTGCGCGAGTCTGGCCCCTCGCATTCCGATCTCAGCCGGTGTGCGAGGGAGGGAGGGGGCAGCGGGGCCTACTTCTGCCGGCGTGCTCCACATACACACACTGACCGCAGCGTCGGGCCCAGGAGCTGGCTGCCAGATCAGGTTCTCTGGATCTGGCTTCTTTGCACTGTACATTTAGGAGTTCGAATCGTTCAAGACAAGAACCTTTTTCCTTTTCAAAGTAGAAATTGTGTGCAGCTGACGCAACAGATGTGACATTTCCCTGGTGAGGTTAACTGGAGGAAACTTGGAGCGCACTCACTATCTCGAAGCGATTGATGTTAGGCACATTCATGGGATGTTAGCAGCTGATATTAGCAATATAATATGATGACTATGTTGATGGCGCTAACTTGATGATAATGGAGCGGTTAGTGCTAAGTATGCAGCAAAGCGTTGTTTACGTGCAAAACATTCAATATAATACAGGCAAAAAATGGCAGCAGGATATATACGTGATGATATGTCGGGGAAAGCGTGGCGGTAGGTGTGCCAACCCTGGCGGAAGGGCTCGTCGTTCTCACGATATTTTTCTTCCCGACGCAGTCTTATACTCCATTCACAATTACAATCACGAGCACTATACAGTCTGTTTCATTGATAGTCATTTACAGTCTATTTCAGCCCACCAGGGAACAATTACCTTACCGGCTCATTGCTGTCCGGGCAACCCAGCAACTTGAAGATGAACCTCCAATTAATTTTGCTCCTTTGTCTCGCCACATGCCTATTGGCGAACGACGAGGATGGACCATGTCTGCTCCTCATTGCGCCACATGTTGGTGTTCTACGACTCGGGAAGCGTGCGTAGCTTCATCAACCGGATTTGCGTCTCTCTGCAGCACCGCACGGGGAAGTCTGGCACAAAGTGTGACTCGGATGCTGTCTCATGTGCGACAACGCAGCGGCGCGGGCCGCATTGGGCGATCCGAAACCCCGCCACGTGTCGAAGATTCCTCATCCTTAGCCTCATTCTCAGCGGTGCGGGGCGCATTGGGCGGTCCAAAGCCGTGCCACGTGTCAAGAGAGATTCATCATCTTCAGCATCAGTCTCAACGACGCGGACCGTTTTCGGCGGTTCAAAGTAGCGCCACGTGTCAGGAGATTCCTCATCCTCAGCCTCAGCCTCATCGGCGCGGGACAGTTTAGGCGGTCCAAAGCCGCGCGATGTGTTGAGAGAGATTCATCCATCATCCTCAGCCTCATTCTCAACGACTTGGGCTGCTTTGGGCGGTCCAAAGCTGCGCCATGTGTCGGGAGATGCTATCACAGGAGGCGCTAATTGAGAGCAGGCGACACCACCGAGCGGTGCGTGGCGACGATGTCGGAGCGCAGCATGAGGTTCAGCCAGACAGTGGAGCCATGGTGTCGTACTTCAGTCCGGCCGATGGTCATACTTGCCCTCGTACAGATGAAACCTGGGGTGTGATGCGGTGCTAATGGCCACAGGTCAAGATGTGCTCATTTCAGAGGCGTCGTCATTGTATGAAAATAGATGGGGAAGCACTTAACGCTTTCGGGGACATGTTCGTTTAGGGGGCCTAGGACCTGCTTCGCCGCAGGCCTGTTTTGGGAGAGGTATTTCCTCCTGATGAACATGGTGTAAACTTGTGGGAACAGCGGTTGAACGTTCCGATTGATGTTTACGAGGGGATGGGTCGCATTTGAAACATTTGCTGTCCAGTCAACGCTATGTAGATGTAATGGCAACTTGTGTTGTTGAAAAGGTCGTAGCGCTCCTGAAACCAACTCGTTCCGTCACCTATGATGATGGACACCCTAATTCCCTAACTTTCTTCGATGATTTAGGACGGATCGGGGTGATACCGAGCTGGACGAAATGGAGTAACGAAACGAAATAACTTGGGTTGGGGACAAACTCTCAGAAGTTTCGGACGGACTAAAATTGGATAAGAAAACGTCCCTCAGTCTCGGTATATCTCAGTATATAAAAGCGGCACCTGCAGTTCATCATGGCACAGACATATGCAGGTTGAGACTCATCACGACACGATACGGGTCCGTACATGGTGAGGTGTGCTGCCCCACCCCGTTGCCAGTGAGATCCTCAGCAAGCACCTCTCACCTCTTCTGTCGAGATCTATCAGCTCCCTCTCCTCCCCACCGCCAACCATCAGGCCCCTCTGTCCCTCGGGCTACCCGCGTGCGTGCGGTGCTGCCGGCTGGGGTACGGAGCGCGAGCCGCCCCGCTGTGCGATCAACAGGGTGTGCCGCGGGCGGCGGCGCGCGCTGCGCGGCTGTCCCGGACAATGATGTCACGTCCGTCCCGGACAATGATGTCACGTCCGTCCCGGACAATGATGTCACGTCCGTCCCGGACAATGATGTCACGTCCGTCCCGGACAATGATGTCACGTCCGTCCCGGACAATGATGTCACGTCTGTCCCGGACAATGATGTCACGTCCGTCCCGGACAATGATGTCGTCCGTCCCGGACATGATGTCACGTCCGTCCCGGACATGATGTCGTCCGTCCCGGACAATGATGTCACGTCCGTCCCGGACAATGATGTCACGTCTGTCCCGGACAATGATGTCACGTCCGTCCCGGACAATGATGTCACGTCTGTCCCGGACAATGATGTCACGTCCGTCCCGGACAATGATGTCACGTCCGTCCCGGACAATGATGTCACGTCTGTCCCGGACAATGATGTCAAGTCCGTCCCGGACAATGTCACGTCTGCCAAATCCACCGCGATTGCTGGGCGACGGCCCGGTAACCCTCTCAAAGCCGATCCGCCCGGCGACAAATAATCCCTGGCCACCCACCATCACCGCGGACGTCTGGCGGCTTTTGTGGCGGTCGCCCCCTCCCCCCTCACGCTCCCGCGCCAGTTCGGGGCCGCGCCACGGTACCGGCAGGGGCGGCGAGGGGCACTCCGGTCCGGCACGCTCCTGATGCCGGCGGACGCACCCATGGACGACTGGCGCAGCACCGAGCGTGGACAGCGACGCGCCGCCGTCGGCTGCGTTGGGCAACCACTGGCTGGGGTGCACCGGGTCGGAACATTCGGCGGCCAGCTGCACTCTCTGCAGCGTGCAGACACCGCGCCGCCTGCGGCTCGGCCCGGCTCGGCCCGGCGCGACCCAGCCAGCAGCGGCGGCGGCGGCGGCCACTCGACCTCCAGACGGCCGCGCAGATGGTGGGCGGGTCCGAGTCGGGGGGGGCAATCATTCATCGAGACGGGCGGACGTGCGGAGGCGATGACACCGTTGCCGCCACGACCGGCCGGCCGGTGACCTTCCGAGCGGCCAGACGTCCTCCGTGCTGCTGGTGTTCCGCAACACCGGCTGTGGCGGCCGGCTGCCGCGGGGCCGGCCGCGACAGGCCTTGCCCCCGTCACGTGCTCCCGTCACGTGCCGAGTGGCCAGCCAACGTTCGAGCCGTCCGGCCGACAGACCGGCAGACGGACATTGATATGCGCCGGCACGTGCCGGTCCGGACGGCGGCAGCAGGCGACGTGGTCCGAAGACGAGGACCTCTTAACGACTCTCAGCCGTACGAGCTGTTGTGCTTCGGGCAAAGTCATGCAGTTCGGTCGTTTGTGAGGACATTTGGACCTGGCAAGCGATGGAAGTTCCTGCACAGGACTGAATGTGGCTGGTCAACATCCTGGGAAGTCACCGCATTGTTTCATAATACAGTGGTTGCCTGTGTAATGGCAGATCGGTGCGTACTCACCGACGTATTTTATTATCGAAACCATGCTGACATTAATCGAACCGAATTGTGCTTGATTGACCATAAACGGACACAGAATACCGTGCCGATATCCCAGAACACGTTTCAGGTTCCAATTGGGTCTCATACCGTGGCGAAGCGAGGGCCCAAGTGGCGCGCCTGCCGCCAGCTACCCACGCGAAATGGCGCCACCCAGCTGCCCCACCCAATCACGACCAATCGCAACCCACATATCACGGCGGGAGGCGACCTGCCCAAGCTGCCTGCAGCGCGTGTGGGCAGGGGAGGGGTCGATGCTGCCGTCCAGCTGGCCGGTCCAGCGGCACCAGCACCACCACAGCTGGCCGGTCCACCACCACAGCTGGCCGGTCCAGCACCACCACAGCTGGTCATTCCAGCGGCACCAACACCACCACAGCTGGCCGGTCTAGCACCACCACAGCTGGTCATTCCAGTGGCACCAGTACCACCACAGCTGGCCGGTCCACCACCACCACAGCTGGTCATTCCAGCGGCACCAACACCACCACAGCTGGCCGGTCCAGCACCACCACAGCTGGTCATTCCAACGGCACCAACACCACCACAGCTGGCCGGTCCACCACCACCACAGCTGGTCATTCCAGCTGCACCAACACCACCACAGCTGACCGGTCCACCACCACAGCTGGCCGGTCCAGCACCACCACAGCTGGTCATTCCAGCGGCACCAACACCATCACAGCTGGCCGGCGAGCGTCCTCGTCGCGCCGAGGCCTTGGAGAGGCCCCACTGATGGTGTCGATACTGCCGCGGCCGGTGTTGACGTGCAACCGGGTCAGCCGAGCGACGGCGGCGGCGGCGGCGGCGGCGGCGGCACATATTTCTGAGCGGCTCCGGCGGTCTCCCGCCAACCCCGACCCAATGCTGACCGGCAGCGGTGGTATCCGCGGCGTCTGCTGCGGCGTGTGACATGGGCGTGGCGGCCGAGAACTGCTGCGGCGTGCGACATGGGCGTGGCGGGCGAGGACTGCTGCGGCGTGTGACATGGGCGTGGTGGCCGAGAACTGCTGCGGCGTGCGACATGGGCGTGGCGGGCGAGGACTGCTGCGGCGGGTGACATGGGTTTGGTGGCCGGGGACTGCTGCGGCGTGCGACATGGGCGTGGCGGGCGAGAACTTCTGCGGCGTGCGACATGGGTGTGGCAGGCGAGAACTTCTGCGGCGTGCGGCATGGGTGTGGTGGCCGGGGACTGCTGCGGCGTGCGACATGGGCGTGGCGGGCGAGAACTTCTGCGGCGTGCGGCATGGGTGTGGTGGCCGGGGACTGCTGCGGCGTGCGACATGGGCGTGGCGGGCGAGAACTTCTGCGGCGTGCGACATGGGTGTGGCAGGCGAGAACTTCTGCGGCGTGCGACATGGGTGTGGTGGCCGAGGACTGCTGCGGCGTGCGACATGGGTGTGGCAGCCGAGAACCACCTGCCGGCCGACCCGCCGTCGGCGACGGCGCGGTGTGCGTGTGTAATGATGCGTCGGACGGCTGCGTGGCCACTTTTGTGCGCCGCAAATATCGCCACGGTACCGCGGTGACACACGCCAGGTGACGTCACCTCCCCTTGTCGGCGGTGGTGTTCACCTGTGACGGCGGCGGGTGACGACGCTACCGTCTAGCGGAACGTACCGCTGCTCCACGGAGCTGCCGCCTCCACTCAGCGACTGCCTCTCTCGCTCCCTGTTTCCAGGACACGCAAGCCGTAGCGTTTCACTCAGTGTTGCTACCCCGCTAGATACATCACTGCCATAAACGACTCCCGTGATCAGGATTGTCATGGAAACTTATGGCGGCATCACATATGCCCCATAGTACCACATTATGGGCAAGCGAACCGGAGTAGGATGATGAGTGGAGTTGGACCATCCAATTGGCTGCGGGGTGTTTACAATGACGAATTCGAATTTGGTTTAGATGATCCGTTCCCGACATCCTCCAACTAAATGCGGATGACTAGCGGATTATTGGCATATTTGACACAGCTGCGACAAATATGCAGCTCGAAATATAAACAGATCGATCTATGCCATTGTGTCCGTCGATTCATCGATCGAAAAATTCGCTAAGTGGGGTGGAGGAAGTTGAACTCGGACGTGCTATGGTTTCCCTCTTAAAGGAGCGCTTTTGCATGAAAAATCCACCAGTCGGCCGACATTGGATGGTGCATTTGAACCTCCCAGGATAGTCAGACTCTTCCTCGATTAGAAGGGCGCCACCTTTCCATGGGGGAAAGATACATTCCCTCTGTGCCCCTCTGCATCCGCCCCTGTTTGCTTTTGCTGCCCCTTTGGGCTTACATTTATCTGCCCTGCAACTACGGTTGGTTTTAACAATTTTGTAATCCTCGATGTCGAGAGGAATAATTTTGGCAATCAAATATGGAGAGGATATTATTCTTCAAACCTGGGACATCAGAATCTCGGTTTGCATTTCCCAGTAATCTTGAGCACTTTATTACACAGCACTTCATTGCCAAGCAGCACAACCTCGAAATGAGACATACAATGTGAGAGTAATTTTCTGGACATGATAATGTTTTCGATGCAAAATAAAACCCAGGAACAGTCAGTTTCCGACCGAGCATTCTCAACCCTGCTTCCAATGCATTGTACTTTGGTACTTGCTCATAGGCTAAATCATTTTCGGCGACAATGATTTAGCCGCCTCGCCTCCTACAAAAATGCGATTGAAATACTCCCCCAAGTGGATGATGCTTCTTCGGGAAGGCATTTACCCTCGATCTCAATTCGATTTTATGTTTCGACTTTCAGGTGTTCGCATTCGCCGGTAAATCTGTTCCTAGTACAACGACGCGGTAAACCCAAATAACAGGTGCCCATGCAGACAGTCGGCAGGAAATGTTTCCTCTGCTGAGAGCGCCGTGCGGATCCGGGTTTCTATTTTGGACCTTCATTTATCCCATTTGCATAAGCGAGCGGAGCAAAATCGGATTTCGAGTGGAACGGATTATCCCACTAGACGCGGCGTGTTGGCAAGTGCTAACTCAAATGTCAATTGGATGTTCCTTTTCCCAACTCGCCCGAACGAAATACGGATAACTAACGGATTATGTGCATATCCGGCACAGCTGCTACACAATACACATGTCCAGGGTGGAGTATCGACAGTCCAGTGTGTGACATTGGGTTCGTCCATCCACGGATGCATCTTTATCGGTGAGCCGGTGGCTGCGTCAAATTGGATGTGCTCACGTCATTCAATCGATTTTGTTCCGCTATGAAGCAGAAGGGCTGCTTTTTTTTTAGTATGATTCGGATTTGAGCTACACTTTTGTGCATGACTTCTTCGGCCTTCCAACTCATGGCACTTGTATCTATTTTGGCTTCCAATCAAATTGCTGGTCAACAGAGGATTACTCATCGGTTGGCAAGGGTCACTCTAGCCATCCATTACTGAGCTTAGTGCTTGCTTAGCTAGCTCGCCATCGACACTTAGCATCCATTGCTATTTTTTATTCATCATCATGGCCTGCATATTAAAATGAGGATAAACGAAGCGCCCAGCTGTGGGTAACAGTAGCTGACGACTTCGCGCCAACGTTGTCGCTACACATGAATACATTTTAGTTCATTTCGGTACTATTAGCCTATTTCATGCGATAAAAGTCTGTAAAAATGTTCCTTAGAATTGACAATTGGTTTCAAGTTTCTTTTCAAAATATCGTTTTCAGGAATGCGTGAAGTGCAAGACAATCATTTAGTCGCCTAGCCTCGCACGAAAATGCGATCGAAATCCGTTCCACAGCAGATGATCCTTCTTTAAAAGACATAAAAAACATAAAAGATCAGTGCAACTATGAGCCACAAGGGCCCTTCTTGGTTGCACTTTGGACACTGAACCAGTTGCCCACCAAATATGTCGATCAACCCTCCCTGGAATACAGAAAAACAAGCCCCCTATTCTTATAATGATTGTCTATGCCGTTTTTAAAGATGTTCAGTGTGTTGCTACTGACAATGGTTCCTGGCAGCTGGTTCCAGTGTTCTACTACCCTGTTGGTGAAGAAAGACTGTCTTAACCTTGTCCTGCTGTGATTAACTTTAATTTTGAATTGATGACCTCTAATTGCATCATTTCTGTTACATTCAAACATTTCCCTGAGATATCCCTGTTCCTGACCATGAACAAATTAAAAAATATCGATGAGATCTCCTCTCAGCCTTCTATATCTAAGTGAAAACATATTCAACTTCTTCAATCTTTCCTCATATGCCAGGTTGCCTATACCATTAACCATTTTTGTTGCCCTCTTTTGTACTCTCTCTAAAAGCCAACAATCTTTCTCATAACTAGGGGACCAAGCTTGGACACAGTATTCCAAATGTGGCCTGACATATGCACAGTAAAGCTTCCTGATGACCTCCTCACTTTTGTATGACACGTTCCTCTGTATTGCCCCAAGCATTCTTAGTGCCTTCTTCCTGGCTCCTTTGGTCTGTTCTGATGCCCCCAATTTTGTGTTCAAAATAACACCTAAGTCCTTCTCCTGCTGAGTCACAGATAGTACTTGGCCACCCATCAAGTATGGAGCCTTCATATGCTGCCTACCTACATGCATGACTTTGCACTTATCAAAATTAAACTTAAACTTTGGAACGGATGCACAGTCGGTCTTGATTCGAATTTATCGTTCGGAGTTTTAGGTGTTTATATTGGCCGGTAAGTTCATTCCCAGTACTACGACCCGATCAATCTAGCTAGCAGGTGTCCATGTAAACGTGGCATTGAAAAATCGATTTCCGTATCCCACATCTCTATTCTTCGAAGTACTTTCCACACTTCCGCCTATTCCAAGTCTTCTACCAGATTATCCCTCCCCTTCCCATCCTGTGACCCAGACACGTTAACGTGAAGCATCTGTCGTGCACCGTGAGCTATGTGTGTCTGTTGGCTCTCTGCTGGCAGCTGCCGGTGTTCCGGCGGCGGGTCTGTGGGACAGATCTGTCAGATCTGCCCTGACCCGGCTGACCTGAGCCGCCGACAAGGGCGGCCTGATCAGTCGGCGGCGTCGCTCGGCTGCGCGCTGCCCTCTGATACATTGCCGATCATGCACGGCTCCGGCGACCGCTTATTAATTTACTTTCTCTTTATGCGGGATTTACGAGGCGCGCACGTCGGTCGGCTGTGCGTGGCGGCGCGTCGTTCCGGCCGACTGACCACTTTCTCCCGGCGCACTGCAGCGTCGATGCCGGCGGGCGCTCCGCCCGTTTACGATATGTTTGTGGCGGCACTGTCGAAGTTTGTGGCGGTGCCGGCGGCGTGTGTGACGATACTCGGCCTGATAACAGGCGTGCGTATGCGCGGGCGCGGTGCGAGCGTGCCGCTCCCGGCCCGGGCAGCAGGCGCTGCGCCGCGTCTGGTCAGCCGGCGGCAGGCGGCAGGCGGCAGGCGGCAGGCGGCAGGCGGCAGGCGGCAGGCGGCAGGCGCCACGTGCTGGACGTGCGACGGCCAGGCTGGACGTCGAGCGCGCGCGCGCGCGACCGAACAGTGAAACAAGCTTATCAGCGCCGGGTGGCTGGCCGTGAGACGCGTCCCGAGCACCGAGAGAGTCGTCCGCGCCGCGACTGGTGTTGAAAGTGGCCGCGCGGCGTTGTTGATGCAACAACGCCGGGCCCGGCGCGGCAGCGGACATTGTTGACTTCTTGTCGGCACATAATGGATCGGACCGGCGCGCCGCCGCCATACGCCCGCCGGGAAAGCGGCGTCTTGCGGTGAATCGAATGGTGGTCGATGGCCAGGGAGAGCTGCATGCGACCTGGCCGCGCGCTCGAAGACGTGCCGGGGTGTCGGCCGTCGTGGGCGTCCCCTGGGGGGGGGGGGAGCTACTCGACCTGGCCGCGCGCCCGAAGACGTGCCGGGGTGTCGGCCGTCGTGGGCGTCCCCTGGGGGGGGGGAGCTACTCGACCTGGCCGCGCGCCCGAAGACGTGCCGGGGTGTCGGCCGTCGTGGGCGTCCCCTGGGGGGGAGGGCCGACCTGGCCGCGCGCCCGAAGACGAGCCGGGGTGTCGGCCGTCGTGGGCGTCCCCTGGGGGGGAGCTACTCGCAGAGGTGCAGCGTCGCTGCCTCATCGGCGGCTGCTGGTGCAGGCTCCGTCCTCGTGCATATATCCAGCGCATCATTCTATCTCTGCTGGGCGAAGTTGGACATGCTTCAGCTCATTTACCTTGGCTACGTGTACACCTTTACGACCGAGTATTTTTAATCGCTGATAATATTCGACATTTTCCCGGCGCCGACCGACCCCTTGTTTTCCCATCCGTCTGCCGTTCGCCGGCCCGTCAATTTTCTCCTGCGTTAGAACCGGACCGCCCAACAGCCGGTGGGCTAAATGACTGTTTTCATCCAAACAGGTGGCGCTTTGTTGCCTTGCTGTTGCTGACCGCAGCGGCAATTTCCGACCGTTTCCATTTGTCCGGCACTAATGAACGCCGCCCGTTCGCGGTGCGCTCTCGTACCATCCGGGTCAGTGGTCCGTAACCACCCGCCTCCCCACCATTCTATTGACAATTGCTTCAATTTCTCGGCCGGCGCGGCTCTCCTTGCATTCCGGCCGCGATCAGTGCGTGCGACGCGTTCGCCGTCGGTGGCGCGACGTGCCGTGTTTGTACCGGCGCGCTCTACAAATGCTAACCCACTTACCGGCGGCGGAAAGATCCAATGACACGTTCGGGGAGAGAACGCATCATCGCGGTCTAAAAACTGCCACTTCGGCTTTCTCTTGACGCTGACGAGCGGTGCGTGCGATGCCGTTCTTCGACGAAGGCAATTAGTCGAAGAAGCCGTTCCAAACAATGAGCACGCCAGTCAACTTTTACGGCACGCACTGGCATGGTGACTCACTTGAACCGCGGCCGGTGCGCGTCGGACGCCTGTGTTCGGATGTCCTGGAAAATCAAGCCGCTTGCAGTTGTTGGAACTCGCGCTGGTATTATGCAGATGAAACTGCTCGACTCTGTGCGGAGCGGAATGTTCGTGATCCGCTAACACAATGTGGCACCATAGCGGTCTGCAGAGTCTGAGGTGTGTCTCAGTCATTGCCAGCTGCAGAACAGGCCGTAATGAGCGGACTGACCAGAATAGGAACAGGCCAGGTCAGGTCAGCTGCAGAACAAGTGACGAACTGACCGACCGGAACGAGAACAGATCAGGACAAGTCAGGCCAGCTGCAGAAGAGGTTCAAACGAGCGGATCGACCAGAACGAGGTTAGGTCAGATCAACTGTCGAAGAGGTCGTAATGAGTGCATCGGCCAAAATGAGAACAGGTCAAAGCAGACCAGGTTAGGTCAGCTGCAGAACAGATTGTAGCCAGCGGACCGGCCAAAATGAGGACAGGTTAGGTCAGGCAACATCAGGTCAACTGCAGAACAGGTCGTGACGAGCTACAGAACGAGAATGCGACTGTGATGCCGAGCCGCCTGAAGCCGACCGGTGCGACTGTGATGCCGACCGGTGCGACTGTGATGCCGAGCCGCCTGAAGCCGAGCGGTGCGACTGTGATGCCGACCGGTGCGACTGTGATGCCGAGCGGTGCGACTGTGATGCCGAGTCGCCTGCAACCGACCGGTGCGCATATTTTTGTTTGTTGAAACAAGAAGGACGAAAGGGTCCTTTCTCTAAAAGTGAAGACGTATTCTAAAAACTTAGCTGGACATCTGGCAGCATCAATCTAAATTCCTGGTTTTCCAGTTTTCCAGGGGCGTCACCATGGCTTTCACCAAGGGATACCCGAAGTCCGAGGATGTACGACGGTCGGCCGGGTGGCGAGGTGCACGCAGTGGCGGCACCTCAGGATTTGGCCAAGGAAAGCCATCCGGGTTTCTTCCTCCAATGCCTACATCATCTGCTTACATAACTAGTTCTTGTCTTTGTTCTTGTACTCGGTTCTTTGACCTACGACTTGTAACTTACGTTCCCCTTAAGCTTCAGCACTCGCCGAGCTGAAGCCAAGAGGTCAAGCCTCGCCGAATACTTTCATGTGTTTCTAAGTATATTGCAGTATCACGTGCTGCACCCATCAGGTATTGAGTAGAGCAGGAATACACACTACACCAACGAGGTGAACGCAATGGCGGCTTCAAGATTTGGTTAAGGGAGGCAGGGGCTGATCCAGGAATTGCTATGGGGGCACATGTCCGGAGGGGCGCCACTTCGAAAGTGCCTGCGACTCGTACCTTACCTTCTCCTTGAGCTTCAGCACTCGCCGAGGTGAAGCCAATAGGTCAAGGCTCGCCTATTCCTTGCATGCACTTCAAACTATATTAGCCGTCACTGCCGCCATTGCGTGCACCTCGCCACCCAGCCGCCCGTGGTACACCCTGGGACTTCGAATACCCCTTGGTGAAAACCCTGGTGACGCCCCTGGAGTTCGGGAGAACTCGGAATCTAGACTGATGTTGCCAGATGATCAGCTATGTCTTTAGAAAGTCTGCACTTTTAGGTAAAAGTCTCCGCTTCGCCCTTCTCGTATGTACACAACAAAAACAATGCTGCCGGTGCAGCCATCTGCCGCCATGTTACCCCCTGCCCGCGACCCATGACTTTCCTTCGACAATACTGCTTCACACGTGCTCATCTCGGGACTCGCCGGGGCCTCAGCATCGTGGCACGGCGGGGGGGGGGTCTGGCGGTGGGTCCTCTTCTGATCGCCACCAGCGGCAGCTGCTGAGGCGCTACATTCACTGATGGGATATGTGGGGACTGTAGGTGCGTGTCATAGTCGTGCATTCAGCCAGTCACGTGACAACCACCGACATGCGCTACCCACCAACGTGTCCCACTAGCCTGTCCCACCCGCATGTCCCACCAGCCTGTCCCACCAGCCTGCCCCACCAGCCCATCCGACCTGACCCGACCGGCATTTCTCGCCGAAGCCGCCGCGTCCGGCGTGGCCACACGCAGCCGCGGGGCCTCGCTGGAACGGTGCCGCCCCATAAGAGGCCGCTTCATTTCCTCTAAATAATCATCGTGCTGCGCTGCCATCGATATCGGCCGGATCGACCTGACCCGGCCGGCCAACAGGTGCGGCCATAAAGCCGGCCACGGTCGGTGATCGGCGCGGCTCACTGGCCGCCGCCGAAGGTCGGCCTCAGTCCCAGCCAGACTAATGGTGCCGCTTCGAACATGGTGTCGCAGGAGACGGCCGGACCGGTCTGATCGCAGCGTCCCGCCGGGCAATTTGGTATTGACAGTGGGAGACTGAGAATTTCGTACCACGCGGTGATGTTCGACAGATGACTGCCGGATGACATTCATGAGAAATGGTCCAAGCGGGGGGTGGGGTGCAAAAAATCGGGAACAATGCCCTCGTCAGGCTTGGCTCGGTTTCGTTCCTTACCAGCGTTGGAAGATAGGCTCTTCCTGGATTTTTTGCATCCAGATGCTCCCCGGATAATTATCCTCTCATTTTCATCCTTTGGAGGTTGAACGATGCTGTTTGAAAACGAACTGCTCCGTGATGAAGCGCTCACGATTCACTGAAGAGTTCAAACTGTGGTTTTGATGTCTCAAGTTTGAAGAAAACGATCCTGCCCGTATATCATTCCGCAAAATATTTCCTCTCCACATCCATGATTACTAAGACCAAATCCAGCCACTATCCTCAAGCGGATGACACTTTGCCTCTGCTAAGGAAAAAAAAAAAAACTGTCCCTTACCCTTGTTGGCGGCACACAGCCACTGACACGTGTCCAGCTCGTGTAGCTCAGACTCGATCACATCGCCTGACCCTCCCTGCTCGACCCTGATCCCGCCTGCTTTTTTCATTCGGATAATTCGTTTTACGTCTTTCGTCGTCTGCGATGATAGTGGCGATTGACTGTTGCTCCACGGATTTCCGTTAGCTCACTCAGGTTAATTGCGGCCGCTGGGGATTGATCCCGAAGATTCCGCAGCTCTTTCCCGATAGCATGCGACGCGGTCTGGCTGGTGGAGGCTGGATGACGCCGGGCGTCGTCTGATTGGTGGATCTGAAATGGCGGCGGTGTTTGGTTGGTGGAGGTGGTACCACCTGTCTGTGACCGCGTGACCCCCGATACGGTGGCGCGTGACCGGCAGCCGTGTGTCAGACGTGCCGGCACTTTGTCTAACTCGTGTCGCTCTCTGTTTCAGGTAAGTTGCGACCGGTTTCACCGCTGTTGGCCGCTCTCCCGTTCGGCAGCGGTGCGTATCGTCGACACACACTTGAGGAGTCGCTCCCTCTAGTGCGTTCACGAGCAGCGGCGGCAGTGACAGTTCGTGGCATGTGAAAGCACCAACTTCAAGCCTTCAATGGTGGTTTTGAACGTTCCTGGGTATTAACGGCTTCTAGGTCACAGTGTGTGTATGTGTGTGTGTGAATGTAGAAAGGCGGGGTCCATTGACACTCACAGGGAAGGAGAGAGAGAGCGTGGCAAATTTCGCCCCCTCATTTCCCTTTCTGAAAAATATCGCAGTAATGAAACTGCACAAGCAGTTTTTAAAACCTATCTTAGAGTAAAATCAAACCGGTTGATGGAAAAAGGTACTTTCAAAGTTTCAAAAATTTGCAAGTTATGCAACTCAAATCGAACCAAGAGACGGCATTTTGATTTTGATTTGTGCTGCTTCCTTACTTTAAGCGTTTCTCGGAATCAAAGCTTCATGCTTCCTGGCCTCCCGCGATCTACTTGAATTCATGGGAGCCCCTGCCAGGTCCCCATACCTAGTTGTAGTCTGGAGCTCAGTTCCCGTAAGCTGTAGACGTTTATGAGGTGTTCACGGGGCGAAATACACTTTCACTACACGCGAGAGGCATTATCGAAGGTCATCAGCTGTGCGCTTCAAAGTATGCGGTACTCAGCCTGGCGTGAGACACCTCTACTGATGCTGATAGGATGCTGACGTATGCCTGAGCGGTTAAATATTGACACCGGGCGCTCCCATTATCGTGACTGGCCCATCGACCGGAGCCCTGCGACGTTGATCACAATGGTGACCTTGGCATGGGTCACGCAACAGTGGGCTCTCTTCAATCAGTCAGCGACACGATACCCGGCCACACCACTCGTGATTGACTCGTGAGCCGGGTCGCCGGTTCGATGAGGATCACGCCGCTCGTCGCCTTCGATGGTCTGGGAAGTCGGAGCACAGACAAGAGGCCGCCGACAGTTTCAGAGTGCACAGTCTGTCTTGAGAGAAGTGAACAATGGAAGGTACTGGTGGCGATAGCAGGTGGTCAATAGCGTTGGTCCATCGGGTGCTCAGGAATTCCTCTCGGGAGGGCTCCCAGGTGGAGTCCATATGATGGAACCCCAAATGACCCCGGCCCCTCCCCGACAAAGTCCCAGATGTATATCCTTCTTAAGAAGGGAATATAGAAAGAAAGAGAGGGAAAGAGAGGGAGAGGCAGAGGCAGAGGGATAGAGAGTCGGGCATGGGTGATGACACCACATACGTCGACCCTGCATCGGCGCTGACCTCGTAGATGACCCTGCGACGTCGATACTGACCTGGGCAGAGTTGCCAGGCTCGGGCACTGGCGCCCCATAAGTCCGCCATCTGCTGCCCGTGCCGGATGTAATTGACAGGCGACCGTTTTTGCCGGGCGGCGGACGCGCGCCGGCGGCATATGTGGCCTGCCGGCGCGGGCCGGTGCTGTGCGCGACGGCGACTGGCGCGCGCTGCGCCGCCTCACCTCCTCACCGCCTCACCGCCTCACTTGCTCACGGCTTCATCGCCTCACCGCCTCACTTCCTCACAGTCTCACTGCTTCACCGCCTCACCGCCAAGTGTATTGTCGATTTCAATGTGTTTTGACTGCATATCAGCAGACATGCGGCAACATCACCATCAAGCTTCTGTTACTGCCCATGTTTATCGTGAGCTGATATCGCATGAATTCGAAGACTACCAACTGGTTTTCATGCATCACATAATTCCTTAGCTTCGCATTTAAATATTGGCAAAGAGTCGGTTCATCCTACAATGTTCCGGGCAGTCCCTGGGGAGTGTATGAGGAATTCTTCCAGACATTACATTGTCCCGGGCAGTGTCCGCCGGGAGTGCCTCTGAGCAAAGCAGTGCGGCATGATGCTGGCTGGAGAAGCGGCCACTCGCAGGCCTTGAGAACAGGTCAACAAAAACTAAGCTGGTCGCGGACCGTTTGAAAGTGGTGTCTGCAGCGGCCCTTGCCGCGGCCGCACCCGTCTGTAGGCGCGTGTTGGCGCAGACGACGCTGACGACGCCGACGGACCGTCGTCAGCGGCCGCCTACAGACGGCCGCACCGTCTGTAGGCGCGTGTTGGCGCAGACGACGCTGACGACGCCGACGGACCGTCGTCAGCGGCCCTTGCCGCGGCCGCACCCGTCTGTAGGCGCGTGTTGGCGCAGACGACGCTGACGACGCCGACGGACCGAGGAACGCGTCCGGATCACCCTGGCCGGAAGCAGAAACAGCAGGTGCCGTGTCCGGCTGCAGAGCCAGCTGGTGGCTGGAGGCGGGAGCCGGGAGCCGGGAGCCGGGAGCCGGGAGCAGGCGGCGAGACGCGTTGATGGCACCGTGCGCCGTCTCGCCGGCTGATTCTCACACTCGGCACGGAGCCACGGCTGGGTGGAGCGCGCCCATGGATGTACAACACCAGCATAGCGGTCCTGGCACCCGGTGCAGGCGCATCAGCCTCGCGCGCCCACGCCTGGCGGGCCGCACCGGCATCACGCCATCACGACCGGATGTTGCCATTCACGTGCACGTCGTGCGGCCCGGTCACGCGTCACGTTCGTGAAATCACCGCCTTGGCTGCCTTCGTGTGCCGGCGATTTTTGGCATACTCCCGGCACAGTTAGGAGGAAACCTGCGCCGATTTAAAGGCATCCGGGATAGCTGGGTCGTGATTGAGAACTGCGCTGACTCACCAAACCAGTTCTGCGGCAGCCACTGCCGCATATATATTTCCAATTTTAGTGGCTTTCGCGTTCCAAGAGCGGCTCTACCCCAAAAATTAGCATGTAATTTCCTGTACAGTTTTACCTGGTCTTATGTTCCAGTTTTATGCGTTTCTTTTGTCTCTTTATGGGTCCACGAAATTCGGGCTAATGAAGGATTGACCACTGGCCGTGTACAGATGAAAAGAACACGAACAATAGGGCAGCGGTTTTGTTATATTATTAGTAAGCTGTGGATGAAAAATGTGTCGAAATTCAGTTCAACGATACAATCCATGTATCGGGCCCGCCACCAGAAATTTGACTTGCAAGCGCTTCAAGGGATGGGCGTGTGGATAGTACAATGCCCTAGTCGTCCACAGCACTACCAACAGTCAGCGAAAACTGTGCACCCCAGGCATGCGTAATGACGACCTGTTACTTCCCGAGAAAGGTGCCACGTCACTTCCATTGGGCGTGATCTACTGCGATGTTCTAGCACACCTCCGCCCAAACAGGATAATGGGCCTGAACCAGTGGGTATCAGTCGAGAACGTCGGTCACGTCCCTCCCCCCCCACACCCACGGTCTGCAGTCAGGCCGGATGCCATCGAGCGTGCAGACTGCGTCAGGTTCCGCCGTTGGCCTGTCGAGATCGGCAACTGACCTGCTGAGGGTGTCGCTGACCTGGCCGGGGTGTCACGGACTTGTTGCTTGTTGAGGGGGTCGGTGATCTGGCCGGGGTGTCACTGACCTGCTGAGGGTGTCTCTGATGTGCCGAGGGTGTCGCCACTGACCTGACGAGGATGAACCCACGGTTTCCGTCTCATGCCTCATCCCTGGAAGATGAGCCCTCGGATCTCACTCACTCATTCACTCACTCACTCACTCACTCACGCAATTACTCACTCACTCACGTACCCACTTTCTACGAATACTGCCGTCTCACGCAAGCGATACCGAATGCGACTAGTGGGGAAGGAGTCTTGCTCCCGGTCATGTAACTTGTACATTTTACATACATAGCTTCGGCGGGAGCATCGTATTGTGAGAGGGAAGGTAAGGGGAGGGGGACGGGCTCCCGTTTCCACATCGCGAGACCTTCTAAGAAAAATATTATTAAACATTTATGATCACACCATCACTTGCACAAGTTACTCTTTCGATAACTAATCCAACCAAAGGTAAAGAATACATATTGGAAACAAACGAAGGTTTCTGATTTATAATTCAGCGATCGATTGCCGAACCAACCTGGAATATCCCGGCGCGCTGATGTTCCGCCTCCAATCTGGCGGCGATCTGCGCCAGTTGGATCACTCCACAAATGTCGCCAACGCCGACACACCCTGCCGTATCGGCCACCGCCCGGGTCGTCTGTCGCGCGTGAGCCGCTCAAAGACTGGCCGTCCTCGTGTGTTGTTGGCCAACACCGCCTCCCACGTGTGTGCCGCGCGGCGCGCTGGTGTCTGCTCCGAGCTGCGTGTTTGTCCTCCGCCGTCTGCAGCAGCGTTGTAGCACCGCCACACCGGTGGTGTTGTACCGTCTGCTGTAGAGCTATGGCACCACGGTACCAGTGAGATCAAAACCGTCTACAACAGAGTCACAGCATCAGTCAGATGGAGCCGACTTCACCAACACGAAGTCGAAGGTCATTGCGATGGTATCAAACGCCCGCTTGCACCAGCGTTAGCTGAAGCGTTACAGCCCTCTGCTCCAAAACCAATTGCACCAGTTGGTTGCCTACACCAGCACAAATTATGCAGTCGCGGCTCGTCTACACCACCACCAGCTACACCAGTGGACCGTCCACACCATCACTAGTTACACAGTTGTGACCCGTCTACACCAGCACCACCAGTGGACCGTGTACGCTGGCACCAGCTATACAATTGTGACCCGTCTACACCAGCACCATTTACACAGTCGCGGCTCGTCCACACCACCACCACCACCAGCTACACCAGTGGACCGTCTACACCGGCACTAGTTACACAGCTGAGACCTGTCTACACCAGCACCAATTGCACCAGTTGGCCGCCTACACCAGCACAGTCACAGTCACGGCTCGTCCACACCACCACCACCAACTACACCAGAGGACCGTCTACACCGACACTAGCCACACAGCTGTGGCCCGTCTACACCAGCACTAATTGCACCAGTAGACCATTATCGGCTCGGACGTGGCCGATGGCGCCGGCGATTGGCTGGATTGACGGTGGCCGCTCGTTATCGAAAGGGTTTGGTTTGGTTTGGTTATTTGAGTTTTAGGGCGCATCGACCAGGTTTGGTCATTTGGCGCCCATTGATGGAGCGGGTGTCGCACGATCAGCTCGTGCGAGCCGGCGCCTGCCGGCCGACCGCTGTTCAGGCCGACTCGCAGTAACGCTGTCCCACCGGGTGATAATTCTCTATGTTAAACGGCCGTTTTATTAGTCAAATTTCGGCCATCCGTCACGACAACAAGGACGAACAGGCCGTTAGATTGCCCGCCCACGTGCCTGGACGTGCGTCTGTTTGTGGCACACGCTGGCCAGTGAGAGGGCGCGAACCGTGCTGGTTGGAGCTCGCTCTGACCTCTCCGTACTGTGTGTTCACCATTTACGTACGCTCTGTGCACGCATCGGCTGCTGGACGAGCGCCCCTCGCCTCCTCACTTTCTATTCCTATTTTCTCTTCGGGTCTCGGTCATGTCTTTCATGTGTTCCCAAAAAAGCTGCAATCGGCGTGAGGCTGCCAGGGTAATGACTCGTGTTTCCTCATGTGCTGGAGATTTGTAATACTATAGTTGTTACTATTGTGATACGCGAGTTCGATAGCTGTACTTCCACTACTCCATTGTCGGCAACGTACCCTTTGACACCAATGCCCTGAAATCTGGAATGCTGAAGCCGACAATTTACCTGACACAGCGCTGCGTCATGAAGTTCTGCGCTGTTCGTGACGTGCCGCTGTGCTTCGTTGGCCTGGCCTGCCGCATTGTTGCAGTAGTGAACAGCAGATTAGCACCGTAACATAGCCGGCTACCAAACCACCAAGCAGACGTTGGATAGGCAAGCACAATCCGCGGACTTTTTTGGCGATCACGATGACGTACATGGTGACTTTTGCCATAGTCTGGTGAGTACTCGATCATGCGGTTTCCCATATGTGTAATTATGATTTTATGCTCCATTGTTCGCCGGTATTTTTATTTTCCCTCCACTCTTCTTTTCTGTAGCAGGTTCCTCATCAGTAGTGGCTTTGTCCAGTTAGCTGTCTGTTGCGTATCTTTTTAACTCCACAAAGTCAAGTTTACGAAGTAAAGAATGTGCCTCGAAAAATGTTGGTGGTGTTCGGCAGGAGCATAGTCAGAAAATTCCGATGATGCGGACGAGCAAATTGCTCTGTAAATTGTTCTGTAACTGCTCTTTAAGAGCCTTAAAATTAGCGCGAGATATTCAAATCTTATTCGGTAAGGATACAGCACTTCATCCCCACCTAAGCCTTCGGTGCTGAAACACCATGTGTAAGCACTAAAACCTCACCGGTGGCATCAGTCGTTGAGCAGCGACTAAGTAGTAGCAGGGTGTTAATGGATACGTTATCATTACTATGACAAATATCATTTTCGTATTCAGATACTCCACGTAGTAGTTAGCCGTAGCTAGTGTCGGAGATTTCCAACGACATCGTGATTCTAGATCGGAGAGAGGGGACATTTTGAGGCGCCGACTGGTTGGCTGCATGAGGGATATCGTCCACTAAAGGCGACACCACGACGTGTACCGCATTATCTGACAACTTGCCTATGCCGCCCGCACGACATCACACCATTCACTGTGTCACTATCCGTCTTCCCGTTATCGTTCTATGCGAAATAACCACAGCCTTTGCTTCTTAACCACGAAACATAGTAAGTCGTGCTGCTTTTATTTCTCAATCTTTAGGTCTGGCGTCGCAAAGGGGTGGGATTAACCACGGTTTACAACTGGTGCAATTACTTACCGACAGTAGCCACTGAGGGGATCGACAGACTCCCGTCTCCCCACCTCCCATCTCACCCGTGAGTGATGTTCTGCACAGCAACCACCGCTAGCCGTTGGGAGAGGCTCGACAGACTCGTGTCCCTCCCCTCCCCCACCATCCCATCCGTGAGTGACGTTCTGCAACAGTACCCACCGCCAGCCACGTGCATTTCCGTCCGTCCGTGCAGCGGACGGCGGCCGCCGGCCGGCCGGCCTTTTCTGTCCAGTTTGTGGCGCGCGTTACGAATGGGCTCGTCTGGCGCGGCGGGCTGCCGCGCTGCCGCGCTGAATGCCAACGAGCCGCGCTCTCCAGACGGACGACACCGACACCGGCCGCCGGCGGCTCCTGTTTCGCCACCGTCGTGACAGACGGCGCGCCGTGCGGCGGCCGGGTCGCGCGTGCGACCCGCCGCACTGGGTCACGTGTGTCGGCCGCCGGCCGGGCCGGGTGTCGGGTGTGTGGTTTGGGATGAGGCGTCGCCGGGCCAGGTGAGGCGGCCGATCGGCCGATTGCCGGGCCGGGTGCGTGACGTCACGCCTGTGTAGTTTGTCCGGCCGGGTGCTGTGCACGCCCGACGAGATCACGTCCATGTTTCAACGGGAGGCGACGCGCTGACAATGCGACACATGGAGCGATGTGGCGGTGGGCGCGACAGCGCGCTGACAATGCGACACATGGAGAGATGTGTCGGTGGGCGCGACAGCGCGCTGACAATGCGACACATGGAGCGATGTGGCGGTGGGCGCAACAGCGCGCTGACAATGCGACACATGGAGCGATGTGGCGGTGGGCGCGACAGCGCGCTGACAATGCGACACATGGAGCGATGTGGCGGTGGGCGCGACAGGTGGCTCGCGCTGCCCACCCACCCTGCTGCTGTCGGTCGTCGGTGCCATCCCGCCGCCGGTCGACTCGTGACCTGACCTGACCTGCGAACTGCGGTCGGCGCCACACTGACCCGACAATTCACGCGCCGGCCCGAGGGAGACGTAATCGCCGCCGGCTTTGTGGACGCCGGCCGCCGTTCCCTGCCGCTATTCTGTGCGCCATTGTGTCGCCGAGGTTTCCTCACCAGGCCACTTTTGCGACCTCGCCTTTAAACAGCCTCATTCGGCCACCGCGACTTTCTGTCGATTAGCGTCAATCTCCGGGAAGGGGAGTTCGCGCGATGGCGACTCGGAAAGTGGGCCAGCCACCCTTCCTGACATTTGCCACCCCGGAGTAGACGGCGGACGTTCTAATGAATGGCACTGCGGGAGCACTGGCGGATCCAGGGGGGGCATTCCGGCCATGCCCCCCAAGCGCTTCAAGGGGGAGGCATAGTGTCTTTGCCCCCCCCCAAACCAACAAAAGTAAACTAAATTAGAATGCAGTAACCTTTGCTGAGGTTAAAAAATAGCGTTCCGGGTGAAATAATCTCCAATTTTAAAGGTATTTTGTTATAATTGTTTGGAAGCACAATATGGTAGCATAGTAGATTCTGACACATCGAGGGTTCTATGCTGTTGAAGTTCTGCTTACAGCAAGAGATGACGAAATCAGCAGTTTCATTATTCCTTCGTCAGGTAGGTTCATGAAGTTTGTTTAGCCAGTAACGGGCAAGCGGACCCAGTGAGCCAGATTTCGAAAGCGAATTTGAACAGGATGTTTTGTGCGAGTGACCAGTTGAGCCCAGTTGAGCAGCATGTCTCGTATGTTGGTGGGGGCATGGCCATATAGCCATATAGGTGTTGGGGTTGCTAAGATTAAGAGACAGGCCACATTGACTGATTTTTTCAAGAAGAATAGCAAGAGGAGGAATGTATTTATATCCTGAATAAGAGATAACTGGTGGGTTTGCATGTAGGGGAGATTCGGGTGGTAGGACCGGGCTATCAAAGTTTAAGGGTATTATTGCAGTTTAAGGTATCTACGAGACAAGTTTTACACATACCCTCATGCACTGGCGGATCCAGGGAGGGGCCATTCCGGCCATGGCCTCCCCGAAGCGCTTAAAAGGGGGGTCATAGTGTCTTTTGCCCCCCGAAACCAACAGAAGTCAACTAAATTAAAATGCAGTAACCTTTGCCGAGGTTAAAAAATAGCGTCTGGATGAAATGATCTCCAATTTTAAAGTATTTTTATATATAATTGTTTGGAAGCCATTATAGTAGCATAGTAGATTCTGACACACATCGAGGGTTCCATGCTGATCAAGTTCTGCTTACAGCAAGAGTTGACAAAATCGGATCCGCCAGTGTCCACGTGCACGAACGTTGACGTGGTACAAGACGTTGAACGTGAACGTGAACGTTTTGGTTAACAAGAACACAAATCCGGTAACATAGAAACGGTGGAGATAGGCTGGAGATAGGCTGACGCCGAAAACCGAAAGTTGGCCACCCCCCAAAAACCGGTGGGCTAGATCCGCCAGTGTGCGAGAGTGTAGGCAGGGGGAGGGGGTAATCCCTGACGCAGTCGTCGGAGCTGAATCAACATGGCCGACTGCTTCATCGACCACAACGCTGTTCCCGCTTAGCAGTCAGATCTGCGAGCACGTTGACTACAAATTATGGTTTGTCTTTTCACCATTAGAGTCAAGCGTCGGTCTATTCGGGGACAGACAAAATTCGGGACGATGATCGTCCCATCCACAGCTTCATTACATGACTTCCTGGCGAAGTTCCTCAAATTCTGGATGGCTTGTGTTCGTGTTGGACGTGGAGAGGGGGAGGGGGAAAGGAGTTGACAACATGCAGGACTTCAGAGTTAAAAGTTCTCATTGTAACGCCATTCAAGTCACGCATTTTTTTACCTTGAGACTGTAGGTACGATGTGATTATGGGATCATAGGGATCATGATGTCATGCTGTCAACGCCGTCATAATGATAGTGAATATGTAGCGTATGTATATTGTATTTCGGCCGCTACAAAAACGGAGCGTCACTCTTGATCTGCACTGGGTTTGGGGGCGGATCACGATGGAGCCACGGGTTCCTAGCCACCCCTGGAGGTTAATTGGCTCCTGGACTGTTAAGATGCTGGATCGTTGATATGGTCCACACTGACAGCGGCAGCCAATCATTTGTCAGCCATTTGGAGTCATTGGACTGGCTAGCTAGCCTCTCTGAAGAAGGCTAGAGTATGCCCAACTCTGATTTGGTGAACAAAGATGCAGTCCTTGAATGCTTCAGGGTGAACAACCCCACGGTTGTCCCCAGTGGTGGGGAAGACCACATGGCGGCGGTCGTCCCTCGTGGTGATGATGGTGGTGGTGGTGGGGGTGGTGGTAGTGGTGGTGGTGGTGGTAGTGGTGGTGGCAGTGATGGTGCGGTGTTGATACTGCCGTGACCGGATCTCCGACCGGCTCCCGACTGTAGCGCGGACCGCGGCGCAATTCGAACATCGCAGTACCGGCCACACGGTACTGCGATGTGCTGTCCGGGCTCGGCCGGCCGCCGGGTAAGACGATTACCCAGCTGGCGGCGGCGACTGCCGTCCGTGTCCGGCGACAGACAGCCCCCCCCCGTGCCCCAGCCGCCGGGTAAGACGATTACCCAGCTGGCGGCGGCGACTGCCGTCCGTGTCCGGCGACAGACAGCCCCCCCCCCGTGTCCCAGCCGCCGGGTAAGACGATTACCCAGCTGGCGGCGGCGACTGTCGTCCGTGTCCGGCGACTGACAGCGCCCCCCCGTGTCCCAGCCGCCGGGTAAGACGATTACCCAGCTGGCGGCGGCGACTGTCGTCCGTGGCCGGCGACTGACAGCGCCCCCCCGTGTCCCAGCCGCCGGGTAAGACGATTACCCAGCTGGCGGCGGTGACTGCCGTCCGTGGCCGGCGACTGACAGCGCCCCCCGCCGTGTCCCAGCCGCCGGGTAAGACGATTACCCAGCTGGCGGCGGTGACTGCCGTCCGTGGCCGGTGACTGACAGCGCCCCCCCGTGTCCCAGCCGCCGGGTAAGACGATTACCCAGCTGGCGGCGGTGACTGCCGCCCGTGTCCGGCGACTGACAGCGCCCCCCCGTGTCCCAGCCGCCGGGTAAGACGATTACCCAGCTGGCGGCGGTGACTGCCGTCCGTGGCCGGTGACTGACAGCGCCCCCGTGTCCCAGCCGCCGGGTAAGACGATTACCCAGCTGGCGGCGGTGACTGCCGCCCGTGTCCGGCGACTGACAGCGCCCCCCCCGTGTCCCAGCCGCCGGGTAAGACGATTACCCAGCTGGCGGCGGCGACTGCCGTCCGTGTCCGGCGACAGACAGCGCCCCCCGTGCCCCAGCCGCCGGGTAAGACGATTACCCAGCTGGCGGCGGTGACTGCCGTCCGTGTCCGGCGACAGACAGCGCCTCCCCCCCCGTGTCCCAGCCGCCGGGTAAGACGATTACCCAGCTGGCGGCGGCGACTGTCGTCCGTGTCCGGCGACTGACAGCGCCCCCCCGTGTCCCAGCCGCCGGGTAAGACGATTACCCAGCTGGCGGCGGCGACTGTCGTCCGTGGCCGGCGACTGACAGCGCCCCCCCGTGTCCCAGCCGCCGGGTAAGACGATTACCCAGCTGGCGGCGGTGACTGCCGTCCGTGGCCGGCGACTGACAGCGCCCCCCCGCCGTGTCCCAGCCGCCGGGTAAGACGATTACCCAGCTGGCGGCGGTGACTGCCGTCCGTGGCCGGTGACTGACAGCGCCCCCCGTGTCCCAGCCGCCGGGTAAGACGATTACCCAGCTGGCGGCGGTGACTGCCGCCCGTGTCCGGCGACTGACAGCGCCCCCCGTGTCCCAGCCGCCGGGTAAGACGATTACCCAGCTGGCGGCGGTGACTGCCGTCCGTGGCCGGTGACTGACAGGCCCCCCGTGTCCCAGCCGCCGGGTAAGACGATTACCCAGCTGGCGGCGGTGACTGCCGCCCGTGTCCGGCGACTGACAGCGCCCCCCGTGTCCCAGCCGCCGGGTAAGACGATTACCCAGCTGGCGGCGGCGACTGCCGTCCGTGTCCGGCGACAGACAGCGCCCCCCGTGCCCCAGCCGCCGGGTAAGACGATTACCCAGCTGGCGGCGGTGACTGCCGTCCGTGTCCGGCGACAGACAGCGCCTCCTCCCCGTGTCCCAGCCGCCGGGTAAGACGATTACCCAGCTGGCGGCGGCGACTGCCGTCCGTGTCCGGCGACAGACAGCGCCTCCCCCCCGTGTCCCAGCCGCCGGGTAAGACGATTACCCAGCTGGCGGCGGCGACTGCCGTCCGTGTCCGGCGACAGACAGCGCCCCCGTGCCCCAGCCGCCGGGTAAGACGATTACCCAGCTGGCGGCGGCGACTGCCGTCCGTGTCCGGCGACAGACAGCGCCCCCCGTGTCCCAGCCGCCGGGTAAGACGATTACCCAGCTGGCGGCGGCGACTGTCGTCCGTGTCCGGCGACAGACAGCGCCCCCCGTGCCCCAGCCGCCGGGTAAGACGATTACCCAGCTGGCGGCGGCGACTGCCGTCCGTGTCCGGCGACAGACAGCGCCCTCCCCCGTGTCCCAGCCGCCGGGTAAGACGATTACCCAGCTGGCGGCGGCGACTGTCGTCCGTGTCCGGCGACAGACAGCGCCCCCCGTGCCCCAGCCGCCGGGTAAGACGATTACCCAGCTGGCGGCGGCGACTGCCGTCCGTGTCCGGCGACAGACAGCGCCTCCCGTGCCCCAGCCACACGCTCACTGATCCGCTTCGGGTGGCGACGTCATCAGCCGGGCTCCAGGCGATCACATCAGATGATATAGCTGGGGACGTTAGGTCCAGCTCCGCCGCCGTCGTTCACGACTGGCAGCCGCTCCGGGAGCTGGTCGGTTGATCCGTCGGTCAGTCGGTTCATCGGTCAGTTGGTCGGTCGGTCGGTTCGTCCGTCAGGCAGTCGGTCAGTCGATCAGATGGTCAGTCGACCAGTTGGTCAGTCGGTCAGTCGGTCCTTCGGTTCGTCGATCTGTTGCACCATGTGGCCATGTCCGTCGGAGGTGGGCGTGACGTCACATCCTCCTCACTGTGGTACGGCGGCGTTGGCAGCTGTACTGCATTGGTACAGTAGCCTTCAACTGCCAGCTGGAGTCGTCGACAGAACAGTCGTCGTCAAACACAGACGAATGGTCTATGCTGGTGAGAAAATGACCGAGGTGAAGAAAACGATTTGTTTTTGGTCGCCTTGCTACTTTCGAAAGCACCAGGGAACCTTTCCATGCATCATCAAGATGTCAATAGCAAAGACGGCTAAGCACGAGGAAATGCTTCTTTCGAGCTTTCTCCTGTTCCCACACCGATGTCATCACTCAGCATAGTAGCTTCTCAGCAGTCCTGTGTGTGCAGCTTGGCGAGACCGGTGGCGCATATTCAGGGAGCTGTAATAGTATGTAGATGAGCACGGATTCAAACACAACCACCTTCCGTTGGCCATCACATCACAACCGTCCAAGGCTAACCAAGCGGCACACCGACACACATCCTGACTCTCGGCTGCTCTCGCAGCGTCTTGTCACATCGGCGACTCACCATCAGCAACACGAGCCGGGCCTTCTCCGCTCCAGCTCCCCGCCAAACTGGACGAGCCGCCGCGCGCAGAAAGTGAACGTCGGCGAGCGTGTCGTCCGGCGGGAAACAATGGTCCATATTTCGGCGCGGCTGAGCCTGTGACCCCGCTGTTTGCCGCGCCAAGTGCACCGGCGCGCCGGCGTGGCATTCCTGGGCGCAGTCGCGGCAAAAACGACGCGCCCTCGCGCGGCGCCCGCCGGTAACCACCGTGCTTCCGAGCGGCGGGCGGGGCGGCACGGACGGATTCATGGCGGTGTCGGCGCCGCAAAAACGGCGGCCATTACCATACAAATGGAGCGGACTGCCGGCCCGACCGCCAGCCGGGGCACCGACGAACGGCCGGACCACTGGACCGCTGGACCGCCAGACTGCTGGACCGCCGGACCACTGGACTGCCAGACTCGTAGACTTGTAGACCACTGGGCCACCCGGCCACTGGATCACCTGCAGACCGACTGGTTGGGATCGTCTGACCATCGAACCACTGGATCACTAGATCAGCGGTCCCGCGGACTCGCAGACCACCGGACTGACGGACCATCGGTCCGACATGCAACCGTACCACTAAATCGCTGAAGCTTTGGACCACCAGGTCCGTAGATCTGCAGAATCGGACCCGCGGCCCGGGACCAGTGGACGACCAGAGAGGCGGGCAAGTGGACCAGTGGACCGGCGGATCAGGGGTCCGGTGGACCGCCAGTCAGGCGGATCAGCGGACCAGTGGCCCACCAGACGGACGGACCAGCGGATCAGTGGACCGGTGGACGCGCCTCCAGCCGGCTCGGGTCGGTGCTCCACTCAGTGGCCGCTCGTAATGGCTTTGTTTGCTGGTACGACACCGGCTACGGCGCGACATTTGCATGCCGCTCGACGCGCGCCGCTCGCGCTGGACTACTTCCTGCCGTCTGTGGGCGCCGCGACGCGCGTGCGACCGGCCGCCCGGCGTCTGCCGACGACGGTGCAGACGTCGCCGGCGAGACGACGGGTGTGAGCGGCTCACCCGGGACGTGTGTGAATGTGTGAATGGCCGACGGCTGTTGCCGGCTGGGTTTGGGTCGGCCCGTCGGCCGGTCCGTTGTGGCGGCCCGCCGGCCGCGCGCTGATGCACGCGGCGCCGCTCAACTCCACGGCCCAATGCGACGGCAATCACGGGGCGGCGGCGGCCCGGCCCAGCCCGGCCCACTTCCGGTGCGCCCTGAATGGGCCGGCGCGCCATTGAGCCGCGCGCCCCCCGGTCGGCAGCGGGCCCCAGCGGTCCCCAGCCGGCTCCGGCGTGCCCGGCGTACCCGGCCCCCGCTGTGGTGTTGCGGTGACGGCGCCGGCAGGTGGCGCGCGGGTAAACCGTTACGACCAGGTTCAGGCGCCTGCCCCCTCGACGAGCGTGCAGGTGGCGGAGGCTCACGTTCCCGCAGTTTCGTCGAGTGTGGGTAGGGGGTGGGGGTGGGGGAATGGACGGCAACTGCCGGATGGGCCAGGTGTGGGAGGGTTCCCTGTACCTGGGGCTGGACAGCCGTTTTGCCGAGACAGAGACGTGATGGGCTGTCGGAATTCAGCAATCTGTTCCCATCGGTGCAACACAACTGCAAACAGCCGCATATGCAGCCGTACCGTCTAGATGTTGTTATATGCACAGTGCTCCTCACGGAGCCGGAATACGTAATGCTGCTCGACCTCGACGAACGTGCACTCTCCTGGACTTTCCGTGCAGCATCGTTCCGGTGTGTGCCCTGGGTTCTGTAGCGGGCAGTAAATGCCACAGAGCGCGCCGTATCAGTCGACAGACTGAGTGACACTCCAAGCAGATAGCG